>SOPF01026068.1:15867-56093 GCA_012979155.1 Hypericum perforatum
ATTTTTACTCTGTGGCGGTTGACATGCCTAACCTTCGGGGCGTGACATTTTATTTGGTAGAAATTCGGGGACAATATTGGAAATTCACCTTCCTAAAAAGATTGGACTCTTTAGGTCGACTCTTTTAGGATTTTAGGTTTAGGATGGTTATATAACCCTAGTAGCTTTATTTTAGACTCTCTTCTCTTTCCCATTAATCGTATTTTCATTATATGGATTTTATTTTACTACGAGGAACTAATCCTCTTGGTGTATTTTCATCTTAGTATTTGCTTATTGCTTATTCTTAATATTGTTCTTGAATGATTTGCGGTCTTGAATTTATTATAGAACTCACATGCCTTTAATTTCTGATTAGCAGTTGCAGTTAGGAATTGAACTAGGAGCAATGTTAATTCTGCAAGGAACGGTTGTTACCAAACTAATTAACTAGGAATAAGTAAGGCTAGTTTCTACATACCAAGGTTTTGAGTATAATCGCTAGGAGTAGGAACATCTATTCTTAATGCTATTGCCTTCTAGATTAGAAATCGGGTCGTATTCTATCTATTAGGTGATAAACAACTAGTTAGGTAGTCGTTTGGCTTGTTTAGTATAAGATATTAGTGGTCTCTTTGTGGTCGCGAGAGATTTACCCCTATTTGCTATATGAATTAGAATATCATTTGTGATCCAGTGATCGACCACGTGAAATTCTGACCTTGAATTTACCATTTGTTTCTCATTGTTTTTGCATTCATATTTCTTTTCATTTTCTTAGTTTAGTTTTCTTTTAAATCATTCATAAAAATCCCTATTTTATTTTTTCTGTTTAGCTAGTTAGGTTAATCATTTATCGTTCCTCCTTGGATTCGACTCGGTATTTCCACTTACTTGCTACAAACTAGTATGCCATGAATATCGATTTATTTTGAGGGGCTTCAACACGCTCATCAAAATTTGGAGCCGTTGCTAGGGAGGTAAGCATTTTATTTGATAGATCTAACTTATGTTTAATAGAGCTTCATTTGTAAGTCCACCAACCTCTTCCCTTGAACCAGATGGTGATGGATGGATTGACTATCCAATTGAGTACTATGGAGATCGATTTTATTGCAATCATGATCCTTATGCTCATACTTATCAACCACGTCAAACCCAAGCATGCAACTCCTCACTGGAAGATCTTATTAGGACATTGGCCATCACAACAAACCAAACCATTCAAAATCTCGCTGACCAAACTCGGCCAAGCATCAAGAATATTGAGGAGCAAATATCTCAACTTGTAGCTGATATAAGGGAGATCAAAGAAAGTCGTATGAACGTGAAATGCCAAGAGTTCAACATGGAAGAAGTAAATGTAGAGATGCAACGCATAAAGGAAGCAGAGGACCTTGAAGAAGAACTTAAAGAAGAAGAAGATGATAAATATGAGGTCACAATTGTGTCGCAGCTCATCGAAGAACCACTAGAGATCATGTTACCTCCGGCAACACTAACAAAATCACAAGAAGTGGAGTTTGAAGATAAAGTTGGTGAACCCTATGTAGATAACATGTTCTCATATCAATTTGAGTACGTGTACATACTGGATATGGTTAAAGAGGATGACAAGGCACCAAGAATGAATGTGAAGAGGAAGATCACGCGCCCCTAGGTATTCTCTAGCTACCCACCTGTGTCGATTTCGGGACAAAAATCACATATTTAATTCTGGTTGAAGGAGACGAAAGAGACGTCTAGCTAACGACGTTAAATTAGCGCTTTTTTGGATTTTCTTTGGATTTTTTTAATTTCATAATAATATTTCTTAATTGGGTCTAATAAATTGTCTTAATTTTGTAGGAAGAAAAAAAAATTGGGGACCAAAACATCTCGCAGTACGTGACGATGAGCAAATGGAAATAATACAACAGCTCCCATTATTTAATTTCCCTGCACATAACATCTCGTCCCGAAGAAGAAGATTAAAAAAATTATGACGAGCAAAACAAATGGCAAGAAGAAGTAATCCCCTCGTAGAGAAGGAAGCAAAACGCGACTAAGTGAATAGATAAAATTCTTCCCTTCTTGCAGCGGAAAGGATTGAAAGTGACGAGGTGGACAGAATTTTATTTTCACCATCGCAGCGACAAGAAGCCCCCGCAACGAAGTGCCCAGGAAGTTGGACGAAGTCTCCGCAAAGTGCCCCTGAATATTTAATCCTCTCCCTTCGCAGCAATAAAAAATTGGACGCCACAGTTGCAAATAGATAAAGCCCAAGCCAATTAATTTATTCCATCTGATGTGATCTCGGCAGGAGAAACACGAATTACACAGATCTATTGTTGTCTAGAATGGATAAGACTTCGAACCCACGAACTGAGCCAGCTAGAACCTCGGCAAAAGAGCCTCAACCCAAGCCACGAACAATCTAAGAACTCCAAGTCACGTTGAATCATGCCACAAACGAGAGTGGTTAACTCGCTTGATAAGTGAAAGAACGTTCAAGCCAAGCACACCAGCTCAAAACAAGAACAAAGATTTATCAAACTCACTTGTCTAAAAAAACTTAATTGTATTCAGAATGTTATGTTTTATTTCAATACACCGAGCCCCCTTATATAGGGTTCAAGTACATAAACTTTCCTAAGTAAAATAACTCCTAAACAAGCTAAAAGTAATCTGCCTAAAGCTTCTCCTAATCTGGCCGAAACTTGCACTCCAAGACAAGCATATTCTGGCCTCTTTATTCAACTAAATAAGAACTAAATAATATAACTAATTATGCTAGAAGCTTGTAGAAAGATCTCATCCAATTCAGAATCGTGCATGGACAAAATAGGGTGTTGCATGCTTCCTAAGTTAGCAAAGGTGGCAAATCTTCCAAAATAGTTTGTATTACATGCATGGGCTTTGCATGGACCTCATGCACGTCCTTGGACTTGTTGACATGTTCATGAGCTTCCCAAATTAGGCAACTAAGTTCAGCTTGAAGCCTCCTTGCTCTTGCACGCATCATTGGTCCAACTGGCACTTGCACTTGATGTGAGTCTTCTTGCACTTGTAGCTTGGACGTAGGCATGCTTGCATCATTCCCCTCTTCTTAAAAAGGATTTGTCCTCAAATCCGCATCATCTACATCAAAAGGACTCAAATCAGTTACATTAAACGTAGCACTCACATTGTACTCACCTGGAAGGTCTAGCTTGTAAGCATTATTATTAATGCGCTCAACCACTTGGAATGGTCCATCTCCACGGGGTAGCAACTTGGAATGCCGTTGGACAGGAAAATGCTCCTTCCACATATGCAACCAGACCCAATCTCCCGGCTCAAAGACAACCTTATGTCTTTCTTTGTTCGCTTGTCTAGCGTAGTGCTCCATTTTCTTCTCAATGTTTACTCTCGCCCTCTCATGTAATTACTTGACAACTTCAGCTTTCTTCTTGCCATCTAAATTAACTTGTTCACTCATAGGCAAAGGTGATAAATCCAATGGAGTCAAAGGATTAAAGCCATAAACAAGTTCAAGGTGAAAATTGAGTGGCAGAATGTACGGAGCGATTATAAGTAAACTCATCGTATGGCAAACAATCTTCCCATGTCTTAATGTTATGCTTGATAAGTGCTCTCAATAAAATAGACAAAGTTCTATTCACAACTTTAGTTTGACCATCATTTTGCGGATGACAAGTAGTAGAGAATAATAACTTGGTACCTAACTTACTCCATAAGGTCTTCCAAAAGTAACTCAAGAACTTAGCATCTCTATCAGAAATGATTATTCTAGGCATGCCATGCAACCTAACAACCTCTCTAAAGAACAAATTAGCAATGTTTGAGGCATCACCGGTCTTGTGACATGGAATAAAATATGCCATCTTAGAAAACCTATCCACTACCACAAAAATTGAATCTCTTCCACGTTTATTCCTAGGCAGATCTAACACAAAATCCATAGAGATGTCAATCCAAGGCTCGCTAGGTATAGGTAGTGGAGTGTACAAACTATGGGGTTTTACCGTTGACTTGGCTTGCTTGCATGTGACGCAACAACCACAAAGTCTCTCAACGTCTCTCTTCATGTGCGACCAATAAAAGTGATCTTGTAGCATTGCCTAAGTCTTTGCAACTCCAAAGTGCCCCATCAATCCTCCTCCATGTGCCTCCTGAATTAACAATTCTTGCATACAACAATTAGGCACACAAAGTTTATTTTCATGAAACAAGTATCCTTCATTCCTAAAGAATTTACCATATGCACTCTTCTCAGTTTCGCAAAATATTTCTTCAAAATCAGAATTAGTAGCATACAACATTTTGATGTGTTTAAAACTAATCATCCGTGCATCAAGGGTAGAGATTAGTGCGTACCTTCGCGATAGTGCATCAGCCACTATATTTTCCTTACCTTGCTTGTAGCAAATAACATAAGGAAATATTTCAATAAACTCTACCCAACGTGTATGCCTCCTATTTAGCTTGTGTTGCCCCTTCAAATGCTTCAACGACTCATGATCAGAATTAATCACGAATTCCTTAGGCCATAAGTAATGCTGCCATATCTCTAGAGCTCGAACTAACGCATACAACTCCTTGTCATAAGTTGGATAGTTCAAGGTTGCTCTATTTAACTTCTCACTAAAGTATGCAATAGGTCTTCCTTCTTGCATGAGGACAGCTCCAATACCTATACCAGAAGCATCACACTCAATTTCAAAAGTTTTTGAGAAATTTGGTAAAGCTAACAAGGGTGCATTAGTCAACTTCAATTTCAGTAGTTGGAATGCCTTCTCTTGAGCTTCTCCCCAAGTGAATCCCACAATCTTCTTGATAACCTCAGTGATTGGTGCGGCTATGCTACTAAAGTTCTTCACAAATCTTCTATAAAAGCTTGCTAATCCATGAAAACTTCTAACATTTGCAACACTTGTAGGACTTGGCCATTCTTGTATAGCTCGGATCTTCTCTTCATCAACTTGTATTCCATTAGCTCCAACAACAAAACCCAAGAACAAAAGTTTATCCGTACAAAAGGTGCACTTTTTTAAGTTAGCATACAACTGATCCTCCCTAAGTGCATCTAAAATAGATTTCAAATGCTCCACATGATCCTCCAAGCTTTTGCTATAAATGAGTATATCATCAAAATAAACAACCACAAATCTGCGAATGAATGGTCTCAAAACATGATTCATAAGTCGCATAAATGTGCTAGGTGCATTAGACAAACCAAATGGCATGACCATCCACTCATATAACCCAAACTTAGTTTTAAATGCCTTTTTCAATTCATCTCCTTCTTTCATGTGAATTTGATGATAACCACTTTTCAAGTCAATCATAGAAAACATGCAAGAACCATGCAATTCATCTAACATGTCATCTAAACGAGGGATAGGGTGACAATACTTCACTGTGATGTTATTGACTGCGCGACAATCAACACACATTCTCCATGATCCATCCTTCTTGGGAACAAGTAGGACGGACTGGAATAGCGCATGGACTCATGCTCTCACGCACGTACCTTTTCTCCAAAAGCTCATTGACTTGCTTCTCAAGCTCCTTTGTCTCCTCCGGGTTGCTCCTATATGCGGGACGGTTTGGAATTGTGGCACCTAGGATGAAGTCAATCTGATGCTCAATCTCCCTTATTGGTGGTAAACCTGATGGTAACTCATTGGGGAAGACATCTTTATAGTCCTGCAATAGAGAAACAACTACACTTGGCAAATCTTGCACAAGTTCGTTAGTGATCAAAAGCATCTCCCTATAACGAAGTAAGATCATAGACTTCCTCTCATAACAAGCTTGCTTGATCTCACTTGCTCTCACATAATAGTTTCTTTTCCACTCATCTTTTCTCTCTTTGGCCAAAACTATTTCTGTTTTAGCGGCTTCTTTTGATCTCTCAATTGCAACCTCTCTTTTGGCCGTTTTAACATTCTATTTTTCAGATTCTTCTCTCCTCTCTACTCATTTCGTTTGCTCATTTTTTTCTCTCATCACTTTCTTTTTGCAACTTTATCTGATCTTCACAAAATTGTGATGGTAACAACGGTGCTAAAGTGAACACACGTTTCTTATGAGTGAAAAAGTACTTGTTGGTATGGCCATTATGCATTGCCCTCCTATCAAATTGCCATGGCCTCCCCAACAGTAAGTGGCTAGCTTGCATTGGCACAACATCACACAACACCTCATCTTCATACTTGCCAATATTGAATGACACTAGTACTTGCTTCTCCACCTTAACTTCTCTACTATTATTCAACTATTGCAACTTGTAGGGTTTAGGGTGCTTGGTTGTGATCAACCCCAACTTCTCAACCATGGTAGTGCTTGCTACATTGGTGCAACTACCTCCATCAATGATCACACTACAAACTTTGTCCTTGATGTAACACCTTGTATGAAAGATGTTCTCTCTTTGTGTCATATCATCTTCTTCTTTAGCTTACATTTTCAAGAATCTTCTTGTCACGCGAGTGAGGCCTTCATTAACTCGAACTTCTTCTTTGGATACATCCTCCTTCAGTCACAATCTCTCCACTCTCCATATTCATCATGACTTGCTTGTTAGGACATTGGCTTGAGATGTGCCCTTGTCCTTGACACTTGAAACACCTAATGTCGCGGTTTCTTGCTTGAGGGGTCTCCACCTTCTTTTGAGAATCAGCATGAGAACTCTCAGTCTTATGCTCTAATTTGGTTGGTTGTGGCTTGTCAAATTTCTTTGAGTAGCTTGGCTTCCAAGTAGAACAAGATGTAGCTTTAGTTTCTCTTCCCCTCTTGAGTTGCTTTTCAATCTTTGATGCCATATGCACCATGTCCTCCAACTCCACATAGTGATGCAACTCAACCTTGTCTTAAATTTCAGAATTGAGTCCATTCAAGAACCTTGCCATGGTAACTTCTCTATCTTCTTCTATATCAGCTCTTATCATGGCCACCTCCATCTGTTTGAAATATTCCTCCACACTCAAGCTTCCTTGCCTCAATCCTTGTAACTTCTTGTACAACCCTCTATAATAGTGATTTGGAACGAACCTCTTCCTCATCACCACCTTCATATCCTCCCAAGTAGTTATAGGGCATTCTGCAATCCTTTTCCTGCTTGTCACAAGTTGATCCCACTAGCTTATAGCATAATCAGTAAACTCAGTGATGGCAAGTTTTACCTTCTTTGCTTTTGAGCTATTGTGGTAATCAAACACGAACTTAATCTTCTTCTCCCTAAATTGTCGTCTCTCCTTTGCCTTGCCTTCCTAGGTGGGCAGTTCGCTCTTGCTCTCCTAAGGCCCCTTGTTAAGCCTACGCCTTCTTCAGATTCAGAATCAGCTCTGCTTGAATCTCCAATTGGTGCTCTCCTCCTACACCTTTGTGACTCACCACTAGTTTGCTGGTTGTCACGTGAATTCACCACGACATCCATGCGTAGATACAAAGGCTCCAGCTGAACTTGCACCATCTTTTCGAGCTTGCCGGCTAAGGCTTCCACCAACATCTTGAGGTCTATATTCTCCATAGCTTGACCTTCTTTAGACATGTTTTGTTGCAAGAAAAATTTGGTTAGTAAAAAAAATATGGCATCACAAGTTCACTCCTTTACGTGTTTGCTCTCTATGCAAGTTCACTCAAGTCCACTCGTGTTTAACTCAATTACTGGCTTTTCTCTCTAATGAGCTCACAACTCTTGCCTTTTTCCTCTCTTGATAACTCTTGCAAGTTCTAACAAAAGCTAGTCAAGCCTTGCTCAAACTATTCCTTTCACAAATCAAACAGGTTCGTGACTCTTGCTTGAGTTGCAAGAATTTTCCTTTAGCTCAAGTTCCCTTTCAGATTCGCAAGCCTCCTTTGGTAGTTGTTTCTTCTTTTGGCTTGCGCTCTCCTTTCTTCCTTTTTAGTTCGGTCGAGTGTAGCAAATTGTGTAGATGCTTCTTTCTTTTCCTATTCCACGTGCCTTTCTTCTTAGTCTTTTCCTCCGGATTAGTCTTGCACTCCTTTAGGCTGCGCGTTATTCTTTCTGGATTTAGTCTTTACGCGGCATCTCCTTTTTCCTCTTTGGTGCGTATGCTTGCTTTTGCCTAATTAGTCTTGCAACCTCTTTAGCAAACTCCTATTTAATTCTTGCGAACTAAATAAACTTGTTTCCTCTTTTTTTTTCTTCCTGTTTTGTTTTTCTTTCTTTTCTTTTCTATTTTTTTTTGTTTCCTTTTCTGTTTTTTTTCTCCTTTTTTTTGTTCTTTTTTCTTTTCAGGAACAAAACTAACACAAAACTAAACACAAACTAAACACTCAACGAATTTCAATAACTAGATGCAACAAAGACAAGACTAATGCACACAAAAACTAATAACTAAGTCAACCGATTGATAAGCAACAAGCTGAGCACAAAAACACACGAAATAATAAAGATAAAGTGGTCTAAACAACAAGTCATAGCTCTGATACCAACTGATGTGATCTTGGCAGGAGAAACATGAATTGCACGGATCTATTGTTGTCTAAAATGGATGAGACTTCGAACCCACGAACTGAGCCAGCTAGAACCTTGGCAAAAGAGCCTCAACCCAAGCCACAAACAATCTGAGAACTCCAAGTCATGTCAAATCACACCACAAATGAGGGTGGTTAACTCGCTTGATAAGTGAAAGAACGTTCAAGCCAAGCACACCAGCTCAAAGCAAGAACAAAGAGTTATCAAATTCCCTTGTCTAAAAAGACTTAATTGTATTTAGAATGTTGTGTTTAATTCCAATAGACTAAGCCCCCTTATATAGGGTTCAAGTACATAAACTTTCCTAAGTAAAATAACTCCTAAACAAGCTAAAAGCAATCTGCCTAAAGCTTCTCCTAATCTGGCTGAAACTTGCACTCCAAGACAAGCATATTCTGGCCTCTTTATTCAACTAAATAAGAAATAAATAATATAACTAAATATGCTAGAAGCTTGTAGAAAGATCTCGTCCAATTCAGAATCGTGCATGGACAAAATAGGACGTTGCATGCTTCCTAAGTTGGCAAAGGTGGCGAATCTTCCAAAACAGCTTCTATTATGAGCATGGGCTTTGCATGGACCTCATGCACGTCCTTGGACTTGTTGGCAGGTTCATGAGCTTTCCAAATTAGGCAACTAAGTCCAGGTTGAAGCCTCCTTGCTCTTGCACGCGTCATTGGTCCAACTGGCACTTGTACTTGACGTGAGTCTTCTTGCACTTATAGCTTGGACGTAGGCATGCTCGCTGACGAGGGGAGTTTTCACATCCTGGTTGCAATGATTGTGAAGTAGAGTGTCGAACCATAGGGAACTAGTTTTAAGCCATTCTTTCGGTTAGCTAGCTGGTCTAGGACAACATATAGGACAGATTGAACAAAATGTAAATATCTAAACATGCTAAAAAGGGAAAGAGTGGGCATGGTGCCTCTTGACAAAGTATATAGCCAAATGATTCAGGGAATTTGGTAAGTGCGTGTTATGATCCGAGTGTGTCGAAGGCAACCAGTCTACACTTTTGTGCTAGAATGGTCTAAATTGATCCTAAATCAAGCTTAGAATGGCAAGATGTTCTTTCGACCCCAAAAGCAAACTAAACTTAGTTAAGGACCAATTATACATATCACTCAGTGGACAATCAATTACCAAGGAATATCTCTCTCTCACAAGGCAACTAATCATCTAGTTAATTCATCCATTAATCCTATCTCCTTTCGGTCTCAAGAATTAACTAAGTTCATCGTCTAGGTGGCCAATCCAGATTAAGCTTTAACCTAAGTATTTCACAAAGATTTTATCACAACCAATTAATCCTAAACCATTGTCAAAGGCTAGGACTAATAGTGATCATAATCTAGGTGATTCCATGATTAAGAATTAAGCTCATTAACTAGAACATATTCCTTAGCATTTTTATCCCCTAAACTAGTAACTACATGCAAGGTTTCAAGGCATCACACCCACTTAACAACTAAATACACAAATTATTAATAACAAACAACATAATATATACAAAGCAAGGCAAGTGAAACATGAACATAAAAGAGAGGGATAGAGAAAGCTCAAGAAGATCAAGCCTAAGCCTCCTTCAAGCTCCCCTCACGTTCCTGGCTCTTTGCCTCCAAGGCCATGTTCACATTTTGTCACTAAACTTGACCAAGAGAGAGTTCTAGTTTTACAACCTTAAGCTATTTATTACAATCCAACCAAATAGTAAAAGTAGTAAATAATGTGTTTTTGATAAAAAGTCTCAACAACTCCTCCATAATGACTCCTCAAGTGTCTGCCATCTTCACAAAGTGCTAAATCCCAAGTGCCATGGCTCCCCACATGTTTTCCAATTAAACTAGCAAGTGGCATGGCCTAATTCTATCTCTGTCAGGGGTTGGCGTGTGCCAGGCCCCTATGGCGTGCGCCATGTTGAGGGAAAGTCGTTGCCAGCTGTAAAGATATCCATCATTCTTGAGATTTGGACCTCCTAGACTCCAAAATTGAAGACGCCTATTAGAGACAAAATTGTAGCCCCGGATGTTTTCTTTCCAACACCACCAACCTCATATCATTTTGATGTTGGATGCAAAAGTTATCATCATTTGAGTCATAAGAGGTCTGGCCTGGCGTACGCGAGCAACGGCATTGCTCATTTTTTAGGCTTGGATGGCGTGCGCCATTCCTCATTGGCATGCGCCATGCTTTACAGATTTGCCATTCTTGCCTTTGTATGCTCCTTTTTGGCCATGCCTTCGTGCATTTGGTTGAGCATCCTCTATTTCTTCATATATAAGCTCCTAAAACCAAGAAAACACAATGAAAAACAAAAGACCACACAAAAAGATATAAAGTACAAAATCAAACCTTTAGACAACAAAAATATAATAAATCAACTAAAAGCAAAGGTAAAACTATACTAAAACATACACAAATAATGAGTGTTTTTGACACTCATCACTCGCATCACCATCCTTCTCCCTATTTTTGCAATTGAGATTTCATTTCATAATTGAATAACTCTTTTATATTTTTCAGGGATTTGGAATCCTTCCTAGTTAAATCCTTCTCCTATTTAATTGACTTAATTGACTTGGTCAATTGGTTTTTGCCTAGGAATAACAATGCTCTCCATTTCTCAAGGATAAGAAGTCCATACATACCATATTGGTCGCATTGATGGCCCAAATGGATGAGCATTCTACCTACATGCGCTCTGAGCTAACCAAATTAAAGGGACGTTGCACTACTATGAAATACGAGCAAATTCACACTATAACCATGCTTGGCCTTCTTCTCGTACAAGATCAACTCCGAGCCACCAATGCCTCAAGTAAGCAAGGCAACACCCAAGGGAGTTCCTAAACCTCTAAACTCATTTGTTTAACTTTTTTTAGGGATAATTGCCCACAGCCTCCTCAGGTTTGCAGAAATTAGCAATTCAGCCCCTCCATTTTTTTATTATTATGTAGCCCTTCTAGTTTGTGAAAAGGGTATTATTTAACCCCTGTTGCCAGAATTTGCTCTTTTTTCTAGTAAAAATGGACATGAGATTACAAAAATATCCTTTTTATAAAAAAAGTAATTTAAAGACAACCAATTGAAAATAAAATCGAGCCCTCTCATACACATTTCATCGAACATCTTCTCTACGTTCCTAATCACCCTACCAATCTTCGACCAGTCGTAGACCAAAACTGTGTACATCCTAACATATGGACGGTACCTCCTCCTATTCCTCCTATTGAATAGCTCAACCGCTGCTCTCACGTGCCCATTCTTGGAAGATGAGGAGCTCTCTCCATTGGCTGGAGCACTTCGGGGCTTTCGGAGAGAAGAAGTAACCTCGGCTTCGATGGTAGACATAGTTGCCTTTGTTATTATCCTTTGGTGGGATCTCTTCTTCGACAAGGTGGATGCGGCAGGAGACTTGACCAAAGAAGACAAGGCAGGCTTTGAGACTATTGTGGCGAGGAAGGGAATGAGCTTACCGTCGAAGAAGAGCTCGTCGGCGGGGAGCATCGTAGTGGGATCCTCTCTAAGGAGGAACTCATTGGCTCTCACTTCTCTTATGGAGTTTAGAACAAATTGAGATTAAGTCGATGGAGATGGAGATTCAGTCGATGGAGATGGAGATTCAGTCGATGGAGATGGTGGAGATTCAATTGCTTCTCGAGAAGCTTCTAGACACCAACAATCTCGGAAAAAGGCTCCTACGGCAGATGACTAATCTTGGGAAGGAGCTGCTGTCGTGGGTTTCTAGAAAAAGCATGGATGGTCACAATCGGTGCTTGGTGTTCCACACTTTTAGCTGCTGTCGTAGGATTTGTAGAGCTTTGAAATGGGTAGTGTTAATGTGTATCCCTAGATAAGGAAGAAAATGAAGAGAGAAAAGTTAATTAGATGTTCTGAGGAAGAAGATGAAGAGGGAAGTGGTTTTGTGAGGAAGGAAGGAGAGGGCTTTTTTTAGTTAAAATGGGTTTCAATTTTTTTTTAAAAAAGGGTTTTTTAGTAATCGCAGGTCCATTTTCGTCAGAGAAAAGAGCCGATTCCGGCAACAGGGGTTAAATAATACCCTTTTCACAAACTAGAAGGGCTACATAATAATAAAAAAAATAGAGGGGCTGAATCGCTAATTTTCGCAAACCCGAGGGGACTGTGGGCAATTATCCCTTTTTATATTTTGTTTTTTCGTGTGTCCACTGTATTTTATTTTTTATTTTCTTTATTTTTTCTAGGTCCTCTATAACATGAGGACATGTTGTTCTCTATATGTGGGGATGTTTATGTAATTTTTAGTTTATTTTGTGTGTCAAGGCAACTACGTGCGTGAACTTGCAACCTTGAATTTTTGAGTCTTTAGAAACTTAAGATCTTGAGGAAAACTCATGCTACGATAAAATTAGCAAGGATATGATAAAGCCCATACTGAGAATTAGTTCTTCCTTTTCAAAAATCTCATAATTGGATTAAGCGACTACTATTATACAAGACTGATAGAACACTTGAGAGAATTCTGGTGGCACAGCTGTAGTAACTAACTCCTGCCTGTATCATGAAAATGTTTTAACTAATTTGTGTGAGGACTAACCGAGTGAAAAAAACTTGTTGCTCTTCTATGTTCTTGAAAGAAAAAAATTGTTCTTAAGGGATGTGAAAGAAAGGAAAGAAAATTGAAATGTGGAATGTGGAAAGCAAGGTGGAATGAGAAAGAATGCTGGCAGAAGGGCAGTAGTCAGTAAATAAGTGGAGGTAGAGCAGTCTATGGTCTGACTAGGATAGAGCTTGAGGACAGTTGTAGGTGTAACTGGAGCAACAAAAAGTTGTAATCCGGTCTATTGACATCCAAGAGTGAAGTCCCAAGTTCAAGTTGAGTGCTAACAATGCTGACCTATGTTTTGGGATGAGGCCAAGCTAAACAGCATTATAAGTGCCTTAATATCCAGTCATGCCTTGTGCTTATTGATGTTGAGTCTCTAGTGGTCTTCACTGCTTTTGAATGATTAAAATTATGGGGAACTAGTTTGATTTGTGGGCTAGATTTGAATTGCAAAATTAACTTGGCACAGGAATTCTTGAGGATAGTCTCTTGTTAATGGTTTATTGATTCATTGTGGTTAAAATGCAAGTGCTCAAGTTGCCAATATTTGTTTTATATGTATGTGTTGTGTGTTTTCTTTTATTTTTTTAAGTCTTTGTCTTTTGATTTTATGTCTTAGATTGAGTCTTGCTTGGGGACAAGCAAAGTTTAAGTATGGGGATGTTTCATGAGTGTCTCAAACACGCATTAAGATGCATATGATTTTGAGTTGATTTTTATACTTTTATCTTTAGTTTCTTATTATTTTAGTTAACAATTGAATTTTAGGTGACTAATAGGCTCTTTGTGCTAATTTATAGGAAAAGAGGCAATTTTGGAAAGGAATTTTACTCGAACGAGGAGTCTAGTAGTGGCAGCTTCCTCGGAGGGGCATTTTCGTTAGTTTCGGAGTAGAATTAGAACAAGCCTATCTGATATAAAATTCAAGATCCCTCTTTCCTCTTTCTGTCAATATAAAAAAAGCACAATTTGGAGTCCGGAAGAGAAAGTTATGACACAAATACTGAAGGCTAATCTAGCAGATTTTATATGGCGGAAATTTAGGGACAATTTTGAAAATTCACCTTCCTAAAAAGTTTGGACTCTTTAGGTCGACCCTTTTAGGATTTTAGGTTTAGGAGGGTTATATAACCCTAGTAGCTTTATTTTAAACTCTCTTCTCTTCTCCATTCGTTGCAATTTCATTCCGTAGATTAGGTTTTATTTTATTATGAGGAACTAATCCTCTTGGTGGATTTGAGGGAGGAATCCATGGTTGTGAGGATTTTGTTTATTTAATCTTATTCATCTTAGTACTTGCTTATTGCTTATTCTTAATATTGTTCTTGAATGATTTGCGGTCGTGAATTTATTCTAGAACTCACGTGCCATTAATTTCTGATTAGCAATTGCAGTTAGAAATTGAACTAGGAGCAAAGTTAGTTCTGCAAAGAACGGTTGTTAACAAACTAATTAACTAGGAATAAGTAAGGCTAGTTTGTATATACCAAGGTTTTGAGTATAATCGCTAGGAGTAGGAACATCTATTCTTAATGCTATTGCCTTCTAGATTAGAAATCGGTTGATATTCTGTCTTTTAAGTGATAAACAACTAGTTTGGCGGTCGTTTGGCTAGTTGATAATAGGATGTTAGTGGTCTATTTGGGGTACCGAGAGATTTTCCCCTATTTGATATATGAATTAGAATATCATTAGTGATCCAGTTCAACCAATTGGAATTTCGACCTTGAATCTACCGTTTGTTTCTCATTGTTTTTGCATTCCTATTTCTTTTCATTTTTTTAGTTTAGTTTTCTTTTAAATCATTCATAAAAATTCCCATTTTATTTTCTCTATTTAGTTAGTTAAGTTAATCATTTATCGTTCTTCCTTGTATTCGACTCGGTATTTTCACTTACTTGCTACAAACTAGTGAGCCATGAATATCGGTTTATTTTGAGGGGCTTCGACACGCCAAAGCCATGTTGACGAAATAGTCCAGAGAGCAACAAAGGAAAGTCAACGTCAGACTCAAGAGCTATTTGATCAGGCTAAATCTTCTAAAAGGCCACTCAATAAAGACAAAGGCACATGCACCCCACTTCCTGTCAATTATACCTTTGATCATATCCAAGGGGTCTTAGGCGTAACTAGTGGAGATCTACCTATAAGAACCCTAGGATATCATTCATCCCAGACGTCTCCCATATGGGGGATTCAAGAGACAAATAACACCAAATATTATAAGGCTACCCAGGCGAGAGGTAGCAACGATCAGTTAAACGAAGGCCAGTATCAAATAGCCCAAGAAAAGATGCATCTACCTAGGGTAAACACTCAAGGTAATGCTTATGGGAGAGGAAACACACGGAACAACCATATCTTTTACCATGACCCTAACTCCTACAAAAGGGTTACATCGGCTAGGGTATGAAGAGGATGAAATTGACTAAGTTAATTGGTAACTAATATTTAGCACACCTCAAACAGGCTGACAACAATCCCCTATTGAAGACTTCAATGAGAAAACCCTAGGGTACACGACCAAGGGTTCCTTGATACAAACCTCTAAAGGGAGTTGGTGACCCACATACTCAATGACATGGGGATAGAGGTTGGCAAGCACCACAACCCAAGTTTACTAAGCCCTACCTAGAGGCGTTTGATGAGATCAATTATTCAAATGGATACCGTATCCTAGAATTTACTTAGTTCTCAGGTGAGGATAGCAAGTCATCCGTAAAGCATATAACATGATTTAATATCCAATGTGAAGAAGCCACAAATAGTGATGCACTTTGCTTATACCTATTCCCGATGACCCTTACCAGGATGGCCTTCACTTGGTACATTAATCTTCTACTTTGTTAGTAAGGAGCAGAGCACCTTCACTTGGTACATTAATCTTCTACCAAGGTCAGTAAGGAGCAGAGCAGAGATGGAGCAGAAGTTCCATAATCAGCTAGTAGGAGAATAAGTAGAGAAATTCCTGATTGGCTTTCGAAAGACAAAAAATAGGTGCCCAACTAACCTTACTAGTCAGATCTGGCAATCTTAGCTATGCAAGGGCTCAGATTCTCTATCTGAGAGAGGTTAGGAGTCAAAAGGCTCTGAGACCTTGCTAAGTTAGCCTAAAAGGCAACCATGGCCAAATAACTGATTGAAGGGATGGATAGAAGAGCTGCATCTTCCAAGGGTACCTACCGGTATGATCCAACCCTTGAGATCGACTACCTAAAAGGCAATTAATACTGGGATAACTAGGGAGAAGAAATGATAGCTGAGAAAATAGCTGCTGAACTCATCAAGGGTAACCATTATAAATATGAAAGCTTGATAGCGAAGAAGGTGTCAATACCCAATGAGTTCAATCATCCCAGTAACCAAACTAGTCAGTTAATGGGACTTAGTGAAGTAGGAAGAGAGTACTCCTTTGATGTGACCAAGGTAGATGAAATCTTTGACAATCTCATTAAGAATGGGTAGATCATCCTACCCAAAGATCATAAGATTTTGGATGAAAGAGAGCTAAAATCGATTAGGTTCTGCAAATGGCATACAAGTAAATCACACAATATATCTAACTGTGCGGTATTCCACAACTAGATAAAATAGGCCATAATAGACAAACACTTGAAGTTTGCGAAAGAAGCACTGCCAGTGACCCCAATTTTAATGGTGAGCCTAAAAAAGGATAAGGAAGTTGAAAAATAGGACAAGAGTAGGTCACCCTTGGAAGACCTACGAGACTCACTTCAGAGAATGAGGGTTAGAGGCCCAAAAGATAGAAACATCCTCAAGAAAAGGTAACCAGAGGATTCAAGGGAGGTACTTGAAGAAAGGAGTGCTTATAGAGGTACAAAGAGGTTGCAAAAGGTTCCTGACGGCTTAAAAGGGACACCCGGGGGATAAAAGAGACATTCCAAGTCACCTAGACACCCTACGGAAGGTAGATGAAGGTCTCACCCCTATGTTAAGATCGACCTCCAAAAAGGCTCGAGCATAAGGTAAAGTGACTTTGGTCGACTAGGAAAGAGGAAACCTTTGTTTGGACAGGGGAGGCAAGAGATGGTAGAAGACATAAAGAAGGGACCCTAGGGGCAAAATGGGCACCCAAAGTTACCCAAGAACCTTATAGAAGGAGGGTATAGGCCTTACTCTCACATCAAGGTCAACCTCCAGAAAGGTACAAACATAAGGCAAAGTCTCTTTAGTCGACTAAGGGGAAGAGACCCTTGCTAGAACCTTTCTTACCTAAAATCCTCACGAAGATACTAAAGCAACGCCAAGAAAGAAAGGTCCAATCATAGAGGTAGATCATGGAAGATCTTGAAAGGTTGGTAGAAGAACACAAGGCTCGACTCTGATAGCAGGAGGCACTTCTGATCTTGCATGTGGTACGATATAACACGGCCATCAAGCAAGGTCGATAAGTCCAAGATGATGTCCTAGACCTTAATAAAGGCAATGAGTCAAGACATAATGATAGAAGAATATCAGATAAGGGGTTACACAAGAGAAGGTGTTATGACCCTAGTGATCCTTGTCCTTGTACTAGTCGTTAGGTCTCAAGACCCTCAACCTTTGACTGATTCGATTGTGTTGGTTTTAGGAATGTTTAGGCTTAATTCGTCAACTTTTAGTAAAATAGGCATAACTTTCTCATACAAACTCCAAATTGGGTGATTCTAAGACAAATAGATCTGTAAGACCTATATCTACAGCTTTACTGATTTAAGTTTTGTAATTTGAGGTTAGAGACCCAGCATTTGCTGGGTACTTTAGCATCCACTAAGGAGTATAGAAAAGTTTGGATCAAATACCAAGCATCTATTGGGTATCCTAGCATTCAATGGACTACCCGAAAAACCTTGTTTTGAGACTATTTAGAGACTTTTGTGATGTGTTTTCCTATTTTCCATATGTTTGAGAGGTTGATGATCATAGGGGATTTATTTTTTGGCTAGTTGATTGACTTATTGAACACGAGAACAAGGGATGCAAAGTGTAGTGCGAAGCTTCTATTTGTGCGATTTGTATAATGTGTGTTTAGGTAAGGGAGATATTATCCATAACATGTGTTTTAGCTAACCATATGTTCTTATATGATGATTTGATATATTTGAATTGACTTGAAATGAGCTTTATGTTTGGATCTTTGTATGTGTGTCCTTTGACATTTTCTGGAATATTAGTTGGATTTGAATTGTTGCTAAAATTTGTGATGTGAGATATTTGATATATGCTAAAATTGTTGCACACGAGAGTAGGATAGTTGACTACCATACACTTGTGAGTTTAAATCAATCCTATCCTACGAGTGGTTAGCTCTCTAGTCCGAAACACTAGGTGTGAAAACTTGGTTAAATGATTGAGGGTATAATTACCTATGGATTTTGCATTCGTGTCGCTCAATGGTGTGATGTGTGTGGTTGTGGGGATGATCTTGTGATGAATGTTTGAACTCTGATGGCACCACTTGTTGGTTTTCTGATGCACTTTGCTTGAGGACAAGCAAAGAAGTAAGTGTGGGGGTGTGATGCATGTGAATAACATGCATTCATTTAGTCTTAGTTTGTTAAGTTTTCGTCATGTTTTAGAAAATGTTTAGTCGAGTCTTGTCTACATTTTGTTTCATTTGGTTTGATTTGTCAAGGAGAAGATTGTCTATTGCTTTTGTGCATTTTATAGGTGTTTCGGAGCATTCGAGGAGTTGGAGCAAAGATCGGTAGTCATATGCGATAAGTTGGACAACGAGTAGATGCTTGAAGGCAAGACAAGAGAAAAGGACAGAATGCAAGGCCAGCAAACGCTGGCCACCCAGCATTCGCTGGGCTAGCTTGAGAAGGAGAAATGAGAAAAAGAAGAAAGGGTAGTAGCTAACCCCAGCGTACGCTAGCCTTATCCAAGCCAGAAGAAGAGAAAAAGGTAAAAATGGGCAAAATGCAACCCCAACGTACACTGGCTTCCCAGCGTATGCTAGCTTCCCAGCGTACGCTGGCTTCCTAGCGTATGCTGGCCCCCGATAGAGAACTTAAAGAAATAACTCACCAAACTTCCCACTTGACTTGGTCTATTGCTTGGGTGGCTAGCACTCACGGGAGAGGACAAGAGGGGGAGTTGGCAGCCAGGAAGAAAAACTTGGAGGGAGAGAAGAAGATCAAAAAGAGCTTAGACTAGAAAACCTCCAAGCTAGAACTTGATTTTTTAGATTTCATTTCATGTTCTTGTATTGTTCTTAAGAATTTCATAACAACGTTGGATTTGATTTCATCAAGGTACTTTCCTTTGCTTGGTTTTTAAGTTTATTTGTATCCTTGAAGTTCTTATTTATGCTCGATCTAATGAATGCTTACTTGATGATCAAAGATGACAACTTGGTTTAGATCATAGCTTTCATACGCTTCTTTCATACGCTTATCTCAACTTGATATTGTCAATGAATCCAGGCCTGACAAACTTAGGTTTATGGTGATATTGAGTTTGTAGTTTAGAAGTATCATTAAAAGATTGAGATTGACAACCTTGAGATTTTGCAATATTATTGGTAGCAATAGTGTTAGATCATCAACCCAACGATCTGTTCGCTTAGCTTAAGATCTAGGAGCACATAAACTGGTACTTGACAAACAACTTTCACTCGCTTTTTCCCTGTGGAGACGATCTTACTTATCACAATATTACTTGTGCGATCGTGTAATTCTTGCACGTATAATTGATCCTAGTTGGACCGCACCAGCTATTTATGTGGCCAATGAGTCTTGGTCCATTTTATGTCTAGTGAGTCATTTGTGAGATGGCAGATGATTAGGTCTACCCGTGACCAATCGGGAATGTTGGCATATATTCACATAAGTGAGGATATATTAGATTTGATATGATCTATTTGGCCGATGGGGTTGCTCTGATAATACCTTTAAGATTTGGTATCCTCGTGTTGGTGTGGGAGTGACAAAGTCTAGACCTATCTGAAGCTCATTCGTTTACGTGACATATCTGTTTGTGTATTTTTGGTATCTAAAGCTTATCTGATTTATGTGATGTGTTTGTCTACTTTTGTCTAAAATTTGATTACGTAATACTTTGATGATCTTACTTGTAAAGTGATACTTTGTTGTTTCATCTTCATATTGTCAATGCTTATCTATGATGTGATTGATTGATTGATTGGTTAGTTAATTATATGTTACTTTTAATATCTTCCTACTAAGTATTCCAAAATTTTTACCCTCTCCCTCCACAGGTGAAGTCTCCAGATGGTACTTTCTCTATATTCTAGGTCACTCCATTGTACATATCATATTAAGAACATGTATTGAATATATATATATATAATTTATGTTGTGCTTTAGAACTATGTGTGTATGTTCGAGGTTGGCTAGGTTACAATAGTTCGAGGTAGGTAAGCATAACATAGCATTAGTCAGCAACTCAAATTTGGGTCATGATAGAGGGCCTTGTATAAGAGAGGATCAGCACAAGGGGTCAGACGAGGGAAGACCTCTTAGAAGAGAGGATCAGCACGTGGATCCAAGGAACCTAAGCACAAAGAGGTGGATACCCAAGGATAAGGCCAAGAGTTTGTCTGAAGGTAGACCAACTGAAGAACCACCCCTTGAGAAGGAGAAGAAGAAGGTGGTGGCAAGCTGTACACTTAAGATGGGAGACTCTGAGAAGCTAAGGTTATATACCTTCCCTGTGTTAGATGAGGAAGAAAAGATAAGCCTATCTAGCTTAGATAAGGAAGATAAGCTAGACTTATATGATGCTCCTCTCAGTAAAGAGGAGCACATAAAGATGCACCTAAAGGCATGCATAGAAGAAGACTAGGAAGAGTTGAGGCTAGCATTCCAAGATAGTATGAGTGAGGTCGATCTGAGTGAAGGAGAACAAAGCTTAAAGATCAACATGGTCTTCACCTTGCCAGCCAAATTTGGGCCAAAAGAGGGATAGTGTAGCTACCTCTGATGGGGATGTGATCGAGTAGCACTTTGTAGAGTTAGATATTGGAGACAAGACTTTGGCAGTCCCAACAGTAGAAGAGTTTAGCAACATCATGATGATAGCGAGGCCAACCAAAAAGATATGTGAACACCTTAAGTCATTGTACATCTTGGCCCACATCTTCAACAAGCCAATCAATAGGATGCTCATTGATAATGCGGGGATCGTGAACATTATTCCCTATGAACTCCTGAAGGAGCTAGGGAAGCAAAATGAAAAGCTAAGCCTAACGGACATGATGATGATCGACTTTGCAGGAACAACCACTCGCCTGTTAGGAGTGTTTGTCACTGAAGTTACGGTGGGATCTGTAACTTATGAAGTCCCCTTTTATGTAATTGAGGCTAAGACATCATACAATGGCCTACTTGGAAGGGATTGGATGCACTCAAGCCAGATCATCTCATCTTCTCTCCACCAATTTCTAATCCAATGGATGCCAAATAGAAAGGTGGAGATAGTAGCTACGAACAAAAATTCATTTCAAGTAGCTACCAATTGTGTAAAGGCAACCTTCTATGATGGGTCCATCATGCCAACTATCCTTGTATAGTGCAATGAGAAGGGATGGTTTGTTGGCTATACAAGCTCAGTCAAATGGGAGACTCCCTAATCCGATCAATCTCCAAAATTCATACCCAAAAAGCAAGCACTTAGGCTTACCATTCTACACTAAAAGAAGAGAAGAAGAGCGATAAAGGCAGTCGAAGGTCTACACCTTGTCGTAGTATAAAGTGGTGAATTTTTCTTCGAGGACAAAGGCCAAGATTCCATGGAGACACTGAAGATGAATAACATCCATCCGACCTCAAGAAAATTGGAAGATGCTAAAGCGGAAGTGAGAGACCCCTTGGAGAAGATATTGCTTCACTCAGAGAAGGGAAGACGGCCCATATTTATCAGTAAATAGCTCCCCAGAGATTTTGAAAAGGATCTGATAGAGCTATTAAATGAGTACCAAGATTGATTTGCTTGCAACTATGATGAGATGCCAGATATAGATAGACTCCTCATTGAGCATCAACTTCCTATAATGTAGGGTTTTTGGCCTTACCAATAGCTAATGCATAGGATGATGCCAGAGATAGTAGAGAAAGTCAAGTTAAAAATCGATAGGCTACTTAATGCCAGCTTTATTAGAAAGACTGATTCTATATAGTGCCTATCTAATATTATACCAGTGATCAAGAAGAATGGCAACATGTGAGTATGTATTGACTTTTCAGACTTAATGTCACAACCAGTAACCTAGTAGTCATGACCGGCACAAGGATTTGACTAAAACTAATGTTAATCAAATCCCTACAAGCCTCATAAACATAAACTTGAACATAGCATACTAACGAGGAGAGTTTTCAGATCCCCGTTGCAATGATAGTGAAGTAGAGTGTCGAACCACAGGGAACTAGTTTTAAGCCATCCTTTCGGTTAGCTAACTGGTCTAGGAAAACATATAGGACAGATTGAACAAAATGTAAACATCTAAACAGGGAAAGAGTGGGCATGGTGCCTCTTGACAATGTATATAGCCAAATGATGCAGGGAATTTGGTAAGTGCGTATTATGATCCGAGTGTGTCGAAGGCAACCAGTCTACACTCTCGCACTAGAATGGTCTAAATTGATCCTAAATCAAGCTTAGAATGGCAAGATGTTCTTTCGACCCCAAAAGCAAAGTAAACTTAGTTAAGGACCAATTATACATATCACTCAGTGGACAATCAATTACCAAGGAAGATCTCTCTCTCACAAGGCAACTAATCATCTATTTAATTCGTCCATTAATCATATCTCCTTTCGGTCTCAAGAATTAACTAAGTTCATTGTCTAGGTGGCCAATCCAGATTAAGCTTTAACCTAGGTGTTTCACAAAGATTTTATCACAGCCAATTAATCATAAACCATTGTCAGAGGCTAGAACTAATAGTGATCATAATCTAGGTGATTCCATGATTAAGCATTAAGCTCATTAACTAGAACATATTCCTTAGCATTTTTATCCCCTAAACCAGTAGCTACATACAAGGTTTCAAGGCATCAAACCCACTTAACAACTAAACACACAAATTAATAATAACAAACAACATAATATATACAAAGCAAGGCAAGTGAAACATGAACATAAAAGAGAGGGATAGAGAAAGCTCAAGAAGATCAAGCCTAAGCCTCCTCCAAGCTCCCTTCACGTTCCTGCCTCCTTGCCTCCAAGGCCACGTTCATATTTTGTCACTAAACTTGGCCAAGAGAGAGTTCTAGTTTTACAACCTTAAGCTATTTATTACAATCCAACCAAATAGTAAAAGTAGTAAATAATGTGTTTTTAATCAAAAGTCTCAACAACTCCTCCATAATGACTCCTCAAGTGTCTGCCATGATCATAAAGTGTTAAATCTTGAGTGCCTAGGCCCCCCAAGTATTTGCCATCCATTTGAGCAAGTGGGCTGGTCTAATTCTGTCTTTGTCAAGGGTTGGCGCACGCCATGTTGAAGGAAATTTGTCGCGAGCTGCAAAAGTATCCATCATTCTTGAGATTTGAACCTCTTAGACTCCGAATTTGAAGAAGCCTATTATAGACAAAGTTGTTGCCCCGGATGTTCTTTCCAATGCCACCTCATTTGTCTTATTTGGACATCGAATGCAAAAGTTATCATCATTTGAGTCGTTCAAGGTCAGGTCTAGCGTCTGTTTTTGGAGGATTTTTGCTTCTATGGCGTACGCCAACATATATGGCGTGCACCAAACGTGTCTGCATTGCACCATCTTGTCCTTGGAGGATCCTTTTTGTCTATGCCTTGATGATTTGATCAAGTGTCCTCCGTTTCTCCTCAATAAAGCTCCTAAAAACAAGAAAACATAATGAAAAACAAAAGACCACACAAAAAGACATTATGCACGATAACACACATTTAGACAATGAAAACATACTAGATCAACAAAGAACAATGATAAACCAACAATAACACCAACACAAATAATGAGTGTTTTTGACACTCATCACATACCTATATGATGTGCGTGTAAACGTACACACAAATGCTTGTGTTTTGTTATATGTTATTTGTAGTTTAGGTAGATTTTGTCGTGTGTCATTTCGTATTTCGTCTTGTTTATGTCTTGTGTCAAGGAGCGAGACATTTGTCGAAGTTTGGGTGTTTTGTAGGTACTTGGACAGTGGAGATGAAGATGACAAGGTGCAAGGAGAATGACAAGCGGGACGAGAATCTGTGAGAATGCGAGAAGAGTTAACGAAGAATGGTTTAGGCTCAAGCCATCAACGTTTGTTAGAAAATGCATAACTTTCTCATACAAACTCCAAATTGAGTGATTCCAAGATGAGAAGATCTACAACACCTTGATCTACAACTTTGCTTTCAGAGGTTTGACAGATTGTTAACCAGCGTTCGCTGGGTAAGGCCAGTGTTAAGATATTCTAAGAACTATATAAGATGTTAAGACCTAGGTTAAAGATATTCTTGGCCAATTTTCACGCAAGAGTCATAGCTTTTAGGTTTTATTACTTTCACTTTAGTTCAAGGATTGGAATCAACAATTTGGATCTTCAATCAACGCAGTATTTTCATACTTCGTAGTCAAGATTTGTCTTTTCATTCATCTACATAATTATTCATTGTTTGATTGATTTGTTTCATGTGTGAGAATTGAGATTGACAACCTTAGTTTGCAGCACAGATTACATCCATTTATTTCGTTTTGTTTCATTTTGTTTGCTTAGATATTGTTGTTAGGGTTTAGGATTGACACTCGTAGGGTGAGCCAATTGATCGGGTTAGGGTGAGCCTTCACCAGAGTTTGAGCATTGCGTGGTTGGAGTTGAAGTCTTTCTCATCTAGCGAGTAGCAACGGTCCGTTTGTGTGAGATTCTCTATGAGTTTCATATCACTTTCCTAAGGTATCTCTCATGATCCTCTTGGTCAATTAACTAAACTAATATCATCAATAAATACAACCACAAATTGATCCAAAAAAGGCTTAAAATTTCAATTCATCATATCCATAAAGGCAGTTGGGGCATTAGTCAATACAAATGGCATAACCAAAAACTCATAATATCCATATAAAGTGCTAAATACTATCTTTAGAATGTCTATCTCTCTAATTCATAATAAATCATACTCTGATCTTAAGTCAATCTTAGAAAATCATTAGATCCCCTTAACTAATCAAAAAAATTATTGATCCTTGTAAGAGGATATTGGTAATTACCTTATTCAACTTTAATCTATGCACAGCCATAAACTCCAATCTTTCTTCTTCACAAATAATATTGGAGCTCTCGAAAGAGAAACACTGGCATTATATGCCCTTTATTCAATAAGTCATGTAATTATTCTTTCAACTCTTTCATTTTAGTTGAAACCATATGATAAGGTAACATAGAGATTGGGTTAGTACCTAATTCAAGATCAATATAAAACTCAATCTCCCTCCTCAGGAAATAATATGGGTATTCCCAAAAATAACAGGAACATGATCCACTAAAACCTTTTCTTCTCTTAAGTTCTTTATCATTGCAAAATAGCATGCATAATCTTTTCTCAACAACTTGCTTGTTTTTAAGTAAGAGATAAGCTTTCCGTTAGTTACATTTTTCTCACCCTTAAACTTGAACACTACCTCATATGGTGAATGAAAGATAACCTATTTTCTAAAATAATCCATTATCGTATGATAAGTGGATAATAATTTTGTACTAATAATTATATCAAAACTATCCATGTCTAATATGTATAAATAAGCCACCAAGTCATGTCTGCTAATCAAAAAATTACAAGATCTAATAACTTCATAAATATACGCAAATCCACTCAAAGTAATGGCATCCAAACACACAAACATAGTATCCAAATATTGAATATTTTAAGGTGACATAAAAGAGTGAGTAGAAATTGAATCAAATGGAATTTGTGCATATGATAATTCAATGGAAAGGTTACCTAACATCATATTTTTACTAGCATCAACATCTCTCATCATCAAAGCATACACTCAAGGTTATGTTCTACCTACTCTACTATCAAACTTAGGTTCCTCTATACTTATATGTGCTTCAGATCAAGTAAATTGCCTTGTTGAACTTATGGATGTGGTTGGATAACAATTAAAGTTACCACTTATTTATGTTGACCAATTTTAGGATAATTTTTTATGTATCATCTAGCATACCATAATGATAACAAACCTGTCATTTTGTAACAAACATCTCCAATATATTGTTTTCCACAACTTTGGCATCTCTTAAAAGTATTAGATTAGTTCTCACTGAATTACAAACCAAAAAATCCTATCCACTTTTAAATCTACCAACTAGTCATCCATTTCTTGATGATGATGACTCAATGTTGGTCCATCTTTCTTATTGTGTAAAACCTTGGTTCAAACTCCTATATAGTTGTTTATCAAGCTTTTTGAATTTGGCTGGTTTAAGGACCACTCAATGTTCATTATCTTGAATCTATAATGTCCTAGCATAATCAACTACAGTTGCATATGTCTGAAAAACCATAAAGATATATAATCTTGAACATAGAATCATCAAGCCCATAAAAAATCTCTTTACCTTTATTTCATTGTCAAGAATAAGATGTTTTGCATATCGTGATAGATAAATGAACTTCTCATCATACTAAGATACTGTCACTTGTAGAGTCTTCACCAATCTCTTCAACTGAAAAGCTTAGAAATTTTTCAAATTGTCAGGTAGGAAACAATCGAACAAAGCCTTATAAAATATCTCCCAAGTCTATGCATATAATCCTTCACTCTCAAACCAAACTTTAGCCACACCTATTAACTTGAATGAAGTCAATTCCACCATTCTCTCTTTATCACACCCTAAGATTATTCTCTTCTTCTCTATTTTATCAATGAACGCATGAAGATCATCACTTGAGCTAGAAAATATTGGTAGATCTAACTTCAAAAAATCAATCAAAGAGTCCTTGTTAGAACCTAATATAACATTTTACTATAATTATGTTTGCTAAGTAGAGATAAATTTTTCCATAGTTTTTATCACTCTATCTACACCATCACTACTAGTTCTCTCCATCCCATGAGTAAAAATCTCATCTCATCTCTAGTAGTACTACTAGTGGTAATAATATCAACTTTAGGAGTATCTTTTGACACAGCACCATTCCTTTGTCATTGGGAGCTTTCACCATACTTTCTAACCGTATTAGTATCATCACATATAATTACCATATTCTCTTATACAAATAAGTCAGAATTAAAAATACTAAAAGAATGACTCAATAAAAGAGGACAAGGACGTGACAAATCTTATGTTCCATTATACACAATATATAATTCAAACATCAAGCTAGGCTAATGAACATACTTTGGTACCAAGATTTTTATGACCCGAATGTGAGGTTGATGACCAATGGTAGATCATATCAAACATAATAATAAATCATAATCTAGTAAGCTTCAAACATAATATATCTTTCTCATTAGTAAAATTAACAAAAATTATTTGAAAATAATTCTTTAGAGAAACATATTTATCATTTTTAAAATCTGGAAAGGATAATTCAAAAGCATTAATACAATCCTTCAATATCATACCAACAAACTCATCCATCTTAAAAGATAAATACAAAGTTACCTATATATTACATATTTACAATAATCTAAGGTCATATATCAAATGATCAATAAATATGTACAATAGAGTGACCTAGATTACAAAAGACAAAGAACATATGAAGACTTTTAAATATAGCTCAAGATAGAAGACAACATGCTAACTTAGATTAAAAAAACTACTCTAGATGCAAACCACCTCTCAAATCTATAAGAGATAAATATTTTAAAATATGTAGTAAGTGAAATATTTTAAATAACATATATTCAACCAACCATTCATCCCTAACAATTTCAATGATACTAATATAAAATTAAAACCATATAATACACATTCAATAAAGAAGGTCATCAAAGTAATCATATAGCAAACATAACCACAGATTCACATAGTCTTTCATAAAAACATAACACAAATTGGATAAACTTCTGATAGGCCTAAATAGTGTATCTTCCACACCAACACAAAGATACCATATCTTAATGGCACCATTTATAAAAACAATTATGTCTGCCAAATAGGTCATATTGTATACAAATCAATGTATCTTCAAAATATATACACATATGCCAACATCTTGGGTTGATCACATCATCTGCCATTTCATAAATGAAATTTTAAATACTCAAAATACATATTTAACAAGTATCTAAATGCATACCAAAATAACTTCATATCACAAATTGGACAAATTAATCTTAATAAACAAATAATCCAAAATAACTTCAAAGACCACATAGACAAAAATCCAATCATAAATCATACTTCAAACTATTCAAAAGGAAATCATGTCAACATATGGCCCACATCTATTTAGTTTAACACATGTTATAAAGAATAACCACTTACAAGACAATGGTCACTCAAGCTATTCAAAGAGAAGCTATGTGCTTCTTTTATAAATCGTGGCACTCAGATCTAACATGTTGCTTAACTAGTCAAAATAATAATTGGTCAATATCAATATGATCCTTTTGAAGTTGTAAATAGCTCCTAGGAGACATAAAATTTTATTTGAGAACTTCATATCTTGGATTTATACAAGGGAACCCCAAAACATAAGCCATAGTTCACAAAACTACACCCTTGATAATTAGTTTCTCTTCTTACTTCTATACATATAAATCCTAGATTAAATTTATCTTAACCTCCTTTATTATTTTCATATTAATCTATTTTAAGTTTCACCTATTAGCTTCTTAAAGTTGTAATAGAAGTTTTACTCAAATCAAGTAAAATACTACAAATCTTATCTATTCTTCCAAGAAGTCAAATTTATCCCATTTTCTTTCTCTACTTTTTCCTTTGGTTCCTTATTTCTCCCTAAATTTATCTCTCTTTTTCCCTCCAAAATTTCTATATGGTTCGTGCCTATTTTCTGCTCCAAAAGAATTTTTTTTATATGCATGCTAAGTAACTTAGTCATCATACCATGTGTTGCCAACCATTCAACTTGCATTTTAAATTTCTATTTTTATCTTATACTATATAATCTTAAAAATCAATTATAAACTACTTAATATATTCTAATAAGTTCTTAAATAAGCCATATTCAAATATAGTGACATAAGAAATAATTTTCACGAACCTTTGTTATATCGACAAAATCAAATCTATTATTAAGAACCTTAAATTCGTGCTCTGCTTTGGCTAGATGGTTTCAAAAATTACAAAACTAAATCAATTAGACTATATATCTATGTATTAAAATTCACACAAGTTGAAATCTTCAAATTTAGAGTCCGAACAAGAAAGTAATGTCTATTTTACCAAACTGCGATAGTTATGCCTAACTCTTCCAAAACTAATCTTATCATGATGTAACTAATTTTGTTGAAGGTAAGGGCATCATATTTACTTAATGGATGGCTAACTTACTTGTTATATAAATATATGTGGATATTTGACTTTTATCTCTTTTTTCATTTCCGAGGTTGCGTGAGCCATGTCTCAATTTGCCCATTCAACCTTAATCATTAGAAGCTCTCTATTATGAAGCTTTCTACTTTCATGATCTCTACCTACATTTCCTTCTCTTGATATGTCAAATATTAAGTAATCTCTACTATGTGTGATTCCAAAACAAAGGTAAGACCGTGCAAATACCACTTAAGCCTAGAGTCATAGAACACCAAATGAATATATGACAAAGATGATGGAAAGCCAATTAATATGCTAATGATCCAATTCTCTCTAAAATCTCAAATAGACTAATATATCTAGGATTGAGATTTTTCCTTCATCCAACCCTTATTGTCCCTTTCGTTGGTGACACTTTGAAAAGAACATATAATCCCACATCAAACTCAATGTACATTTGCCTCTTATCCATGTATAACTTTTGTCAACTTTAGGCTCTTTCAAATTTTTCCAAATCAAATATATCTTCTTATTAATTTATTATATCAAGTCATTACTTAATATTTGTTCTCACTAATCGCATTCTAGCATATGAGAGATCTATATTTTCTTCCATACAAAGCTTCATATGAAACTATTTTGGTAAATTATTAATAACTATTCGATCAATGGTAAATAAAAATCCCAACTTTCCCTAAAATTAGTCACATAACTTCGTATCATATCTTCCAAAATCTAAATAACACATTTAGACTAGCCATCTGCTTGAGGATGAAAGGTAGTACTCAAATTTATAACAATATAAGCAAGTTCACATTATTACGATCAAGAAGTTACAACAACTCAGTATCTTCCTAACTGAAAAAATAGAAAGATAGTATAGACCACTAATGAATACATAAGTTTTTTCAATGAACTAGTTATACTCAAAATATTTGAACATCCTGCTCCTTACTATTTAACCAACTCCCTCATAATATGTAGTGTTTCAACAAGATTTTTAGCAACCATGTTCAAACCATAGAAATAGTTGTAGAACGATAATGAAAAGGCTCATAATCATATGGAATACACCACTCAACCCACTTAAAACTTCTTTTTGCATAAATATAGTACAATTGACCCCTATTGTTAAAATTGTTAAAAAAATTAATCAGGACAAGAACACCACATCTATAGTCAATGTTCATCTACCTTGTGCCATCATTGCACTCATATCATGATTTTGAAGATGACATTTGCAATCTCAAAATCTATTGTAAACCCTGTAATACAACTTTGCACTCAGCCTTAAATAAGCTTCGACCTTGAAACCACCATCAAACTAAACCCTAAAACAAGTTTTGATCCTTCATTTTAAAACACAACCAAGTTTGGACCCTTTACATCATAAACACCAACCTTTAGCCCAAGCTTGGCTAACCTAAAATCCTAAATTGAAAACCCTAAATTGGCTAACCGACCCAACCTTGAACCCATTACTCCTTGCACCATCAATAACTTCAATTAGCAAATTTGAATAATGGCACCATTAGAGATAGAGATTTGGGAAGAGATATAAATAATTTTAGAGTCGACTTATTGTTACTAGTTTGTGACGAGCTTTTGTCATCTTCGTGATTTTGTAGAATGTAAATCATGTTTTCTAACCCTAATGAGCTTTTTTTTAATGGGGATATTTTTATCTTTTTAGGTGGCTTTTCATCATTAAAAAAATATAATTATGGTACTAGGCACCCGAGATCAATATTTTTTTAAAAGTAAAAATAGCTAAATAATTTTTCAAGAAAGTAGGGACCAATAGATAATGTCATTATAGACTAGGGACCAGGAAATAATTGTTTCTAAAAAATATACCTAATTATCAAAAATAAAATTAAGTGGAGGCAATTGCCTCTGCAATAATACATGTGTTTCCGCTCCCCTCTCTACAAAGAAAAATGGGAAAATTATGCTCAGACTCCTCGGGTTTAAGAAAATTCGTGTTTTAGTCCCTGTATTTTTTTATTACCATTCAACCCTTCATGTTTGCAAAAAGTGTATATTTTACCCCCTATCGCCGGAATCCGATGATTCCTCTGGCAAAAGTGAACCTGAGATTACAAAAATACCCTTTTCTTTAAAAAATTAATTAAACATATTTTTAAAAAAATACCACAAGACCAAGAACACCAAAATGACGATGGAGAAATGGTGACGACCAACAGCTCTCCTTTTCACAAAGCATCGACTTTGGTGACCCGACCACCATTTTCTTTCTCTTTGATATTTCACAACAATCAGTAAAGTAACACCATAACGGTGTTAGCGATTTTCCATTAAAAACAAATAAAGAAAAATCTGATAGTTGGATTACGCTTTATTCCATATAAAGAAAGGTATACCTTTTCTTCTTCTCAGAAAAGAAAAAAAATTAAATGAGGGAAAACAAACAAACTGTTTGAATTACCTCAGGCTTACACAAGTTGGGAAATATACCTCGGGCTTGGTAGCGAGTTGCTGTTGAGTGAGATGGCGAGTCAACCCGACAAAGAAGGCGTCTTCCTCGACCTCCACCTTTTCAACCGACTCGTCACCTCTAACTCAGGAACTGAGTCGAACTCGTAGGGAACCTCAGATGGGAAATAGCTTGCCGGTGCGGGTAGTGCCCAGTGCGTGGCCGGGGAGATCTACGCGGTGTCCACCTGTGGCCTCGCGAGGCTGGACGAGCTCGAAGGGACAACGCGCAGGCATTATGAGTGGCTCCCGATCGTAGTGGAGGCGGCGGAGGGATTTGAGGTTACAGTAGAGGCATATTTTGGTCACCAGAGCCACGCCGGGGAGATGTGGAGGTCGAGGGGCTCGATTTTAATTTTAGGGTTTCGAGATCGATCTCTTAGGAATTTGGTCAAACGGGTGGTGGACCAAAATTAACTTGAATTTGTTTCTAGAAACAATAGGGATTGTTTGAGGGAGGGGTTGTTAATGTTTTTGGTTCACTTGTTCAACAGGGATTCGATCTCTATTTTTGGTTCACTTGTTCAATATTGTTAATGTTTAATTAATTATGTGTTCTTAAGTGTGTTTTTGGTATTTTTTGTGTGTTTATAATGTTCTAGAGGAAGAGGAAGAAGATGGAGAGAGAAGGAGATTTTATTTTTTTAAATGAGTAAGGGTATTTTTGTAATCTCAGGTCCACTTTTTCCAGAGAAATCGTCGGATTCCGGCGAGAGGGGCTAAAATATACCCTTTTCGCAAACAAGAAGGGTTGAATGATAATAAAAAAATAGAAGGGTTAAAACACGAATTTTCTCAAACCCTAAGGGCCTGAGCGTAATTTTCCCAAGAAAAATTCACTATTCAAACATTGAAGACAAATTGCTTCCATAGTTTAAACTCAATAATTAATATATCATATCATAACATATGAACTAATAATTTTTACAGAGAGTTAGAGTTCATTTTAGAGTCTTACATATGTTTAAATATCTAATAAAGTACTAGATAATTATAAAATTATAGACAAAGATCACGCAAATCCAAAACGAAGAATAATTCTCAGAGAAGATAATAAGTGCCTATGTCACTCCTCTCTCATTGTAAACATCAATGTTCCTTATCTCTTCTCCCTCTCGAGATCTCTTTCCCTCTATTAAATCTGACGACGATGATGATTTTGATTTAGGAATGAAACAATTCAGCTTCAACTTTGATGGATGTTAAGATGAGGGCAACCTCTGAAGAACCCTAACGTCAACATGATATGGGCATTATGAGATAGAAGGGATGTTTATTTGCGATAACCCGTGCTTTATGTAGGAGGAACGGTGAAGAAGACGTACTAAGAACACACAAGGGCATAACCTTCAATTTTCAAAATAAATAGTGATAAAATGATTGCTCACGACAGCTAGGGAAGGATGCCAACGTTTAAACAAATACCAAGGATAAAACATAAGTATTAGAGTAGCAACGACCGAAATTGCAATTATGACATAGTCTAGGAGTGCTGAGGTAATTTTTCCTTGTAAAAAGTTCATTTTCGACCCAAAATAATTACGCGTTATCCTTTTTTTAGGTAAGATAATTACTCTATTTACTATTTAGGTTCTCTATTACGGGTCCGGAGTCCGGACTAGATCTAGAGTGTGGGCCGAATTTCAAACGATACAAAATTAAAAATAGATTACGTAAGTATGTTCTAATTCTCAATTTTGGCATATTTTGTCTGTCATATTAACATATTTTACTATTAAAATGTGTAAAAAATTTGGTGAATTTTTTAAAAAAGTACATATAAGTACCATGTAATTTTATCGATTATCATTTGGGTATCACGTAGTTTTTAAACCGTAAAAAAATTTCAACTTATTATAACATTTTATTACAGGTCGATCCCAAACTCTAGTCTAAATTATTTTGGGAAAAGTCCATAGAAAGTCCTGAGGTTTCATCGTTTTTGCGACGTAGTCTTGTGGTCCGAAAACGTTATATTTGGTCCTGAGGTTATCCATTTTTTTGCGAAAGAGGCTCGGATGACATTCCGAGCCAAAAAATACTCCGAACCAAAAAACGACGTCGTTTTTAGGCTGACGTGTATGCCAACTCGCAATTTTTAAAATATCAATTTTGATCCCACTTTTTTTTACAATTTTTTAAAAACATCTTATCTCTCTCTCCCCTCTTCTTCTTCCTCCTATCTTATCTCCCATCTCCTCCGCCTCTCTCCCTTCTCCTTCACCTCTCTCTCCTCTCCTCCCTCCTCTGCCTATTGCCCCTCTCCTCCCTCCTCTGACTCTCGCCCACCACCTAACGTGGTGCCACCGTACTTCCTCCCGGAGAAGACCCTAGCCGAATCGGGTCATGCCGAAGCAAAGAAGTGGATCATGGAGCCGTTGACCCAGAACTTGAGGTCATCGTTGGAGTAGCCAGGCATGTCCACCCATCTCGTCCCCTATCGTCTCTCGCCCTGCCATCTCCCCCACCGCCCCACTCCGATTCTCCCCGAGTAACCACTTCCCACTCTCTTTCCTCCTTATTCGTTTATTGATACAGTGTCATTTTACCTTAATTCGTTTGGGTGTTACTCCTCTAGGGGTTCCCTTATATGGTTTTGTGTTTAGTCTACCGTATATTAGCTCTTGAGTTATGCAATTCATGGTATGGAGTTTTTTGGGTTGGTTTGATTACGTTGTAGATTTCTAGGATGCCAAGAGCTTTTGGGTTCTCGGAGATGATGCGTGGAAGACAAATGTGAATGGGTTCCCAGTTTTTGTAGTTTGGATGTGTGAACTTATTTGTGTTTTTGAGATCAGGGAGGGCGACACCTCCACTTTTGTTTGATGGGCTTTTCAAAAATAAAATGAATCTTTCGATTTTGGTTTAGGTTGTTGTTCCTGTGCTACCGCGGGCAAAAGGACTTCCACGACTAAAAGGCGTAGGGGCCAAATACCACCACAAGGAAAAGCCAAACATCTCGACTCAAATTAAGCATAGGTGGTGGGCAATAGGCGGAGGAGGGAGGAGAGGAGAGAGAGGTGAAGGAGAAGGGAGACAGGCGGAGGAGATGGGAGAGAAGATAGGAAGAAGAAGAAGAGGGGAGAGAGAGATAAGATGTTTTTAAAAAATTGTACAAAAAAGTGGGATCAAAATTGATATTTTAAAAATTACGAGTTGGCATACACGTCAGCCTAAAAACGACGTCATTTTTTGGTTCGGAGCATTTTTTGGCTTGGAATGTCATCCGAGCCTCTTTCGCAAAAAAATGGATAAACTCAGGACCAAATATAACGTTTTCGGACCACAGGACTACGTCACAAAAATGATAAAACTTCAGGACTTTCTATGGACTTTTTCCTATTATTTTTGTAGAACAGAGTTGTTTGGTTAATGACGTTGACTGGTACCTAGCACTAACCCACGTGAGCTACTACTCACATGGCGATAAGTAAAAATTATAAAATATTCTCTTTAAATTTATATTTATATTAAAAAAATTATCATCCCCTCCCTAATTTCTCTCTTCCTCCTCCTCTCTTCCCTCATCCCTCCCTAATTTATCTCCTCCTCACTCCATCTCTCTCTCTCACTCTCTCTCTCTCTAGAATGGAATTGTTTGGTTGACGACATGGACTTGTACCTAGCGCTAACCCACCTGAGTTTTTTACTCTCATGGCGATGAGTAAAAATTACTAAAATAATCTCTTCAAATTTATATTTTTATGAAAATCCCTTCCCTAATTTCTGCCATCCTCCTCCTCCTCCTCTCTCTCTCTATCAGAGACTGGTCCCGAGCTCTCGTCCAAATTGTTTTTGTTGAATGGAGTTGTTTAGTTGACGACGAGAAGTGGTACCTAGCGCTGACCCAGGTGAATTATACTTATATGGCGATAAGTACTAAAATAATCTCTTTAAATTTATATTTTTATAAAAAACTTTATCTCCCCCTCCCTAATTTCTCTCTTCCTCCTCTCTCTCTCCCCCACCCCTCCCTAATTTCTCTCCTCCTCTCTCTCTCTCTCTCTAAAATGGGATTGTTTGGTTGATGACATGGACTTGTACCTAGCGCTAACCCACATGAGTTTTATTCTCACGACGATCCCTTTAAATTATATTTTTATGAAACAAATTATCCTCCCTTCCCTAATTTCTGTTTTCCTCCTTCTCCCTCTCTCTTCGTCTCATCAAACACACACAGAGCCAACAAAACCCTAGCCAATTACATCTCGAGAAAAGTTACATCTCTGTTACAAATTCAAGCCACAAGCAATTAGAAAATTGCACATGAACCGAAAGAATGCACAGAAAAAGATCTTTACAGAATGGGGATACCTTTGTAATTGTTGAGCTATCGGACAAAGCTGAAGAAGTTGTAGTGCTTGAAGTGGTGGGGGAGGACGAACCTGGAGAACTCGAGTGGGTCCCATACCACGAAGCTCTCCCTGCTGCCCCCTCCCCTCCCCCCAGGTCTTACGTCTTGGAAAGGAATGGTAGCACCATCGGGCTCCCTGAAGCCAAGCTCTCCAATGTATGGTAAAAATCTTCCCCATGAAAGAGGACGGAGATGGAGGTCGGGGGATGGGAGAGAGAGGGGGAGGAGGAAGAGAGAATGGAGAAGATAGAGAATTAGGGAGAGTAGGATAAGAATATTTCATAAAATACAAATCAAAGTCATTATTTTAGTAATTTATTTATTGTCAAGTCATTAACAATTCGTCGTGGGTTGGCATCAAGTGGCAGTCCAAGTTGTCAACTGATGCTATTTGGTTGAAATAATTTGGACCAAAATTCGGAATTGGACGGTGACAAAATGTTGTAATAAATTTCATATAAATTTTTACATTTTTTCAAATTTATAAGTAAATCAATATTAAAAAATAAAATATGTTAATGTAGTAGAAATTTTTTTTCGGTAGGGCATAAAATTATTCTCCAAACTATCATCCATCCTTATCTAATACTAACGGTATTTCCCTTTCCTTTCCGTCTGATTAGTGTTAAATTAATAACCTGTTATAGCCTATAACTTACAAATAAGTAACCAACTAAAATAATCCAGTTAATAACTAAACCCATCCAGGCTACATTCCTAACCATGTACACTTCAGGTTCGGCTCCGAACCAAACAATATTACCGTTACGCCGAACCGAACTTCAAAATAAAACCCTTCCTCTCTTCTATTCAAATTTCTCACCCAAAAAATTCCAAAAGCGGAGAGAAAACAAAATAAAAAAAAGGTCCCCGATTTTCTCTCCCCAATTCTTCTCCCCCAAAGAAATGGTGTCCAAGGCCATCAAGAGGAGCCCGAGAAAATTGATGAAGGTCCGGAGCGGACTCGGTCGGAGCAAGAAGCGGACTTCGCCGGCGGCCAAAACCTCCTCCCCTTCCAAGCTAATCTCCACCTTCAACAAGACCATACACACCTGCAAGAGGCGGCTCGCCAAGATCTTCTCCAAGATATCCCGCGTTAGCCCGATTCCCGGGTCAAATAACCGCCAGAAGGGCTACAAGGCCTTGAAGAAGATTCAAGAAAGAAACCCTTTTGAGTGCGAGGAGGAAGCTATGGAGGAAGTTTTCTTGCGGCCAAGGGCCCTTTTTCGCAATGAAAAGCTCCCCCCTTTGATCTCCCAGAAGAGGAAAGGAACGGTCTTTCTTGATCTGGACGAGACATTAGTCCATTCCAGTCCCGACCCGCCTCCCGAAAGGTTTGATTTTGTGGTTAGGCCGAATATTGAAGGGGAGTTCATGAACTTCTATGTCCTGAAGAGGCCAGGGGTCGACGAGTTCTTGGAGGCATTGGGGGAGAAGTTTGAGCTGGTGGTGTTTACGGCCGGGTTGAAGCAGTACGCGTCCCTTGTTCTGGACAAGATCGACAGAAAAGGGGTGATCTCGCACCGGCTTTACAGGGATTCCTGCAAGGAGGTTGATGGGAGGTTCGTCAAGGACTTGTCCGAGATGGGGAGGGACTTGAGGAGGGTAGTGATTGTCGATGACAACCCGAATTGCTATTACTTCCAGCCGGACAATGCTGTGCCAATTAAGCCGTTTGTGGATGATCTTGGTGATGAGGAGCTGGGAAAGTTGACTAGCTTCTTCGACGGCTGTGATCGTTTCGAGGATATGAGGGAGGCTGTAAAGGAATTTGTCAGCTGTATCGAATGGGATGATTCGAATATGCTGCAAGTGGTGGATGTGTGACTCGCTCTTAGTTTCTCTGTTGTTTCTTTGTTAATGTATCTTTCAGTTAGCTTTTTTTTTATATTGAATAGTGATGAACAGACACTTGTTCGATCAAATTAGAGTTGAAAGCTTGCATAACTATCAGAATTCTTGATGGGTTCGGAATGATAAATTTGATTATCTAAAGCGCTACTGGATTATGAAAGTACTGATAGATCAAAATGGCTTGGTTCGACTTTCAATTGATTTAGGGGAGCCCTTTCCAAATCTTGGTTAGGTACCCTGACTCCCTGTGTTTCTGTTATCCCCTGGCATTAGCTAGTGTTGCTGGATGATTAGTGATCAGTTCATACCGGAGGAGTTTTCGGTGTTCGAAAAAGTGTTGTAGCGTGAGTTCGAATTGGTGATGAACGAGATGTTTGTAGATAAGCGAGAAAGGAAGCAGGACGATTCTGCATTTTCTGCAGTCTCAACCAAGTTTTCTACAGGTTCCACTTGATTGGGAGTTTCGAAGCCTGTTAGGATCCGAGCAGTTACCTGGTAGCTTCCACTGGCTTTTTCAGGGTTTATGTTTGCGTTGTTCCGATCCTGTTTGCGCCATACAAATGGAAATAATACCATTGGAATTATCGTCTTCCAAAATAAAGTCTGACACTACTGAACGAAATAAAAGCTTTCTGTCCTAAAAGAGATTTAAAATAGGGTGATTCCTCGTCACATGTTCTGAAACAGAAAACAAACGCATCTATTCTTGGTATCTAAAACCCGAGCGGAGTTCATTCAATTTAGGCTTTGCCGATTATTAAAATTTTCGGCTTTTGGCGGAGTGCAGTTATATTGATCGTGTTAGATACCCGATTTCGGATCACGAGTTTGTAGAGCGTTGTGGGGGGCTGGGAGGCCGGGAGCGACAATACGTGGAGAAGAGAGGAGACTAGCTTTTTTGTAGTTATCGGAGCAAGTGAACGGGGAGGGCGTAAGCGTGGGAAGTGCTTTTTCTATGACATGTTATGGCTAAAATGCTGCTTGCAGCTGGTGGGCAAGCGAGTACCATTGGTAAGATTGATTCAAAAGATTGATCTTTCTAGCAAACTATTAAATATAACTCAAACATCATTGAATATAACAAAAAAAAAAATTCTATCAAATAATCTTAGGCAAATTATCGATAAAATCAACAGAATTTGGACACTGAAATTTGAAAGTTTTCGCGGCTGCGAAAATGTCGAGGTAAGTAAGCAATGTTGCTGTGGATCGAAGGAGTAAAAACTTCGTCGCGTTATTGTTGTCGAAATTATTTTGGCCGAAAAGGTTTTTTGAGGTACGGCGGGTCTCCGGATTCTCCTCCTTCCTTCTTATTCCTTCTCCTTTCTTCTCGGTCCTTCTCCTTGTACTCTCGCTCTTCCTTTTTTTCGTTTTGACTGAATATTTTGCCTAAAGGACAATAGTATCTATGCCGATAAAACTACAATATCCTACAGTACCAAATTAGGACCCATAGCTTCACTTGTCGTGGCTAGAATGAGTAATGAGGAGAACAGTTGATTGTTTTTCGAGTTCTAACTTGATTCACAGTATCTGATTTTGCTGATTGAAAATTTCAGGTTGGTCGGCTATAATCCGAGAATTCTATTTCTAATAGCATTTTAGGAAAAGTCTTTGCAAATTGCAATTATTACATGGGTGGAGTTAAGTGAAAAACAAATGGTTATAAATTAGACTCCTTTTATTTATTTATTTTAAACAACATTCGGAAATACCAAAAGATACTAAAGTGAATTGAATTATAAAATTAAAAATTTGAATTGATCTAGAGAGGCAATGACACCAATATCAATTATTTTATATTTAAGTGGCAGCTCTTGTTTGGGTTTAGATCAAGGGAAAGACAATTTAACGAAGATGAACACAAGAAGAAAACGAAGAAAGGTGCTCCTACTCACTGTACTTCTAATACGGCAAATATGTGTTGGAAAAATGGAGCAATTATGTGTGAGTAAAATGATAATTCAAAGAGTATTTTAATGGGCATAAATAGTTTGTGTGATTAATGTGAGATGTTA
>SOPF01026068.1:56103-150592 GCA_012979155.1 Hypericum perforatum
GACTCAGATCAATCCTTTGAGTTTATTCCACCAAATTTTCCAACAATATGAACAACTTGTTTCCTTCATTTCTATCTGCACCAAACAAGATAGAAGATCCGAAAAGCATAATGCCGTTGTTTGTTCAACTTCAGATGCAGGCTAGATATACCATATGATCTTTCAATCAATCTACTTTGTCTTGGAGTTTCCAAGTGTGAGTTCCAGATCATCACACACACATTCCTCGTGAATCCTCTCTCCCTCCCAAGGTTTTACTAAACCAACTGCATTGCCTCCGAACGCAAACTCGGTCGCCATGTTGTCCGACATGGGAACATCCGATGTCTGGTCAACACCGGCAGGTATAGCGGGAGAGCATGTCCCACTTTGCCCGGGAGTCCACATTCGTGAACCCAGACCCGATAACGCCTCTTCTCTGAAACCAAACGGATTCCTTGACACGAGGCTGAACGTGGGTGATGTTGGCCCACTTAGCGGAATCTGGATACTGTCGAGCCATCCCGAGTCATTAGTCTGTCGTGGAGTTCGTGCAGTTGGAGAGCTCGATGGAGGGGTAACAGGAGCACTTATGGAGCCGGTGTGGACATATAGGTGGTGGTGGGGATACTTGGATGAGGCCGACGATGAGCCGGACGAGAGGTTCTTGAGCCATGGAATAAGGGAATTGGCATCCGCGGTGATGTTTGTGTTGGCTGAGTAGTGGGATGAGACTGGACTCGGGATCGAAGATGAGCCGGGACTCAGATTATAGGATGCACAAGGACTCTGTTGGTACGACGAGCAGGGGCTCGCAGTTAGAGAGCTTCCCATAATGATGTCTGCGCGTTCTACTGGCTTACAACCCTGTATCGTCGAACAAACCATCAGCGTTCTACAAAAATGGATAGGATGCTTAATGGACTAGCTTGATTATGTTGTCGTAGATATATTTCTTCCATTATTTCGAAACCTTGTAACGATCGGTTCAACAACAATAACCAGAAATTCTCAACCCCTAATTAGCCCTAACATTATTCTAGGATACCATAGTAACCAAACAGAGGTTTCCTTCGATTCTAACCCCACTGCTACGATAACAACTTGATCAGCTCAAACGGAACTTCGACCGATAAGTGGGAGCGATGTAAAAAATCTTATTTTTTAAAATTTAATTTGATTCCATAAATTGATTTCTTTTTAATTTCATTAATTTTTAATTTTAATAAAAACACATTAACAAAAAATACTTATCTATAAAAAAAATTAGGAGGGGACCAATTGGCCCCACAACGGCTCTGCCACGGCATGTGGAGTCCACCCTGACTAACTATGTTCTCCAAAACACACGCACACACAGCTCACTCGAGAGAAACAATAAGCCACGACCATCAACCATCTCTCTGACTCACTCCTACTATCACAATAATATTAAGATCTGTAATTTGTTCAAATAATGTTAAATTTGAATTAATCTGAAGAGATTGAACTAAAATTTTACAAATATAAAAATATTATTAAAAACGTTGTTTCCAAAATAAATTTCGACAAACTCTCTGTATGTATGATTACGATCGCACGCATTATATAACAAAAGCAGGAAACTCCGAGTCCCAACCTAATAATTATTATTATTTATTTGCAGCATAAGATCCGTGGCCACTTCCACCGAATTCAACACCATAATATTATATTCATTTAGCTTTTACCACACAATCATTTCCTTTTCCACCCCGATGCTAAAGGACTCATTAAAGCAAGCGAGGAAAGGTGGTAAAGGGAAGAAAAGCTTGTATTATCGAAACTGATGTCGGAAAATGGGTGGCGTTATACACGACTGCAACACGCCATCTCTTCCCATTCATTAAGATCATGTTATATATATTCGACGGATGAAATTTTAATATGTGGTAGAGAGACGATCCATAATAAAGGTCAAATGGCCAAAAAGACCAATCGGGTTTTTTTCTGTTTGGTGTTACTATTCACCCAAAAATACCAAAATGGTACCCCACGCACGTTATTCCTTTTTTGGTGTTTGGCATTTTTTTTCTGTCTACTGTGCCAATAGACGGGTTTCTAATCCGTCTGTGCCAATAGACGGGTTCGTGGACCGTCTATACATAGACGGCTTCCAAACCCGTCTATTGGTTGGAGCGCGTCATTTTCCCATCGTCTGAACCAATAGACGGGTTTGGAAACCGTCTATTGGCTCGAACGACGGTTAAAACCTAATTTCCTTCCCCGACTCCATCATTTCCTTCCTCCCCAAAAATCCGCCGCCCTCTCCTCCCTCTCCTCCTCCTCGGTCCACCTATGTGCCTCCCGCCTCCTCGTCGGTCCGCCTCCGTCCACTCCTCCTCGGGCCGCCTCTCCTCCTCCTCCCTCGGGCCACCTCTCCTCCTCCTCCCTCAGGTCGCCTCTCCTCCTCCTCCCTCGGGCCGCCTCTCCTCCTCCTCCCTCGGGCCGCCCTCCTCCTCTTCGGGCCCCATTTGCCTCCTCCTCCTCGGGCGGCCGTCGCTCCTCCTCCTCGGGCCGCCTCCGGCCACCGCCATCCTCCTCTTTAGGTTAAAAATTCAATTAGTTTTTTATTTAATTATCTTTAATTAATTATATTATTAATTTGAATTTGAGGAAAATTAGTGTTCTAGGATTTAATTAGTTGAATTAAGATAGCGATTAGAACAAAGGTTAATTTAGTAGTTTTTAACTTGATTTAGTTATAGGAAAAAATGTAGTAGATTTTAACTTGGATTAGTTGAATTAAGATAATTATTGATTTAATTTGGATGTATAGTAGCACCAAAAAAAAAACCCCTAATTTAGTTACTAATTTGGTGAATTTAATTAAGAAAAATAGTTAATGTGGTTGTTAATTTAGTTATTTAGTTGTTAATTTGGTTAATTTTATTATTATATTGGGTAATTATAGAATTTAGTTGGTAAAATTAGTTGTCAATATGTTTAAGAAAAATAGTTTTTTTCGTTGTTAATTTAGCTATTTAGTTGTTAATTTGGTTAATTTTATTGTTATATTGGGTAATTATGGAATTTAGTTGGTAAAATTAGTTGTCAATATGTTTAAGAAAAATAGTTTTTTTTTGTTAATTTAGTTATTTATATGTTAATTTGGTTAATTTTATTGTTATAATGGGTAATTATGGAATTTAGTTGTAACTTTGGTAAAATTAGTTGTTAATATATTTAAGAAAAATAGTTATTTTATGTTGTTGAAGTGGTAATTTTTTATTAATTTGGTTAAATTTGTTGTTACTTTGGTTAAATTGAAAATTTTGTATGTTCTTTAATAGTTAATTTGGTTATTTAATTAATGTAAATTGGTTAATTAATTTTTTAATTTGGATACTCAAAATTTTATATATTGTGTAATTATTTGTTTTTTAGTTAACTAGTTATATTATTATGTGAGTTTGTAGTTATATTTATGTGACGTTGAATATATTTTTTTCAGACATGTCGCAAGAGCAGCACGGAGATGATTTCGGTGATGGAGGTCCGATCGATCGGACCTTGTTGAAGTTACAAGACGTCCATTGCTCACAAGCGATATGGAATGTAGAGAGGCCTGGTCGCAATGACGAGTTTGACGTGGATGCGGTCTTCAAGATCTATCGACGGAGATGGAAGTAGAAGCCGGTGCATCACACCGGATTCATTCGGTACATGCAGGCAGCTGGTTTTTGGGACGTCTAGCGCATTGGCCACGTCGCTATTGAGTTGACCGTTATTACGGCTTTGGTGGAGCGGTGGGGACCAGAGACACATATGTTCCACATGCCGGTGGGAGAGATGACCATCACGCTGCAGGATGTGGCCGTGCTGTACGGGCTTCTGATAGATGGCCTTTCACTGACGGGCCAGTAGTCACCATCAGATTGGCCGGAGTTATATATGCAATGCTTTGGTAGAAACCCAAATTTGACGCCGGCGTGTACATTCGGGAACGCCATTGTCCTCAAGTGGTTTGAGGACTTCTACGACCCTGCTGATCTAGCTGATGATACTGACGATGAGACTGTGCGTCAGTTTGTACGAGCCAGCATTATGCGGCTAATTGGCTGCATTTTGTTCCCAGAGACGACTGAGATGCGAGTCAGTTTGTGCTGGCTTCCGATGCTGTTAGATGTCGACACGATATCCACATACAGTTGGGGGTGCATGTCTGGCACATCTCTATCACCAGCTGTGCAGGGCCACTGACTGTGATGCATTTTCCATCTCCGGCGATCTTGCACTAGTTTGGATGTGGGCTGCTGAGAGGATTGTTCCACTACGGGTTGCCATAAAAAACCCTATGGAGCAAGAGTATGGCCAGTCCTTGGGTATCAGGTAATTAATAATTCTTCTTTATACATTTGTTAGTATTTTTTTGTTTTTTTCCCGGAAAATGATTAATATGTAGATGTGTTTATTATAGGTGGACTGGGGCGATTAATCAACAAGTCTCGAAGAGGATTATGAGCGTAAGGGTATATCGGCGCAAGCTCGATGAGCTGCGAGACCATGACGTAAGTAATAAAACCTCCTCCATGTGCATATTAATTAAGTAATAATTGTGGTGTTTAGTTAATTTCACACAATGTTAGACCATATTAAATATTGTAGGTGGTGTGGCTACCGTATACTGATGACATAATTGCAAGATTGCCGACTATATGTCATCAAGGTCGGCGTATGTGGCTAGTGAGAGCGCCACTGATCAGCTTCTACGCCGTTGAGTGGCATTATCCTGATCGGGTGTTACGGCAGTTCGGATACATGTAGGGTATTCCAATGCCTCCCCAGCCATATGAAGGGATGCATAGCGTGGCGAAGGGCGGGCGAGGTCAGGCTGCAACAAAATGGGACGACATTTTCCCATCCCATGTCAGTATTTGGAGGGACATGCGACATACCTATGTTATCCCGCCAGGAGTTCCGACGGATGGTCAGAATGTCCATTACCATGATAGGTACATGGATTGGTACAGGCTACACACTAGGCGCTGCATCAGTCATGAGGGAGCAATGTTGCACAGAAACGTGAGTACAAATATATTTTAGCTGTTTTAATTTTCATTATTATTTTTGTATATGTTGAATCCAAATGTTGCAATACTTTGCTTGATGTAGGCCGATGCCGTAGAGCATATACGACACCGGATACAGCATGACCCGCCAACCCAAGCATTGTCAGAGTCTGCACTGAGGTTTATTAGAGAAGATCGCCGGTATAGGGACATTCCCAGCTCCCAAGCACCTTTGCCGCTACTGCCAGGCATGGTATACAACATACCAGCCTCAGAGATAGTTCTTGTGACGAGGCGGCGCACAAACCTCTTTAGTAGGCAGAGTAAGATGTCGTTGGGTAACCCCATATAGGAGGAGGGAGTACGGCCCATGCAGTGGGTAGACTACGGTGGCCAGTCATCACAGACGCAGTGGCCGACTCAGGAGCCACAAGGTACTCCCATGCAATCTATGCCGTCGTACACACCCTACCAGATGTCAGTGCCACGGTCGCGGCCACACCATCCGTCAGCACCAGGCTCTGCTCAGCAGTACCAAGGGCACACTTCATCTCCCTTTAGGTACTTTAATTACTTAGCGAGCATTTTATATATTCGTTCATATATATAGATTATGGAATGTTTATATATATTAAATTCAAAATTCAGAGGCGGACAATTTGGGGATCACAGTTACCAGTCACCGCCGTCTTTTGATCCTGCCGAATTTGCTATGCATTTATTCCATGACCAGACTCCGGGTGATCAAAGAGATAGTACATCTCATAGTTACGTATCTTAATTATAAATAATAATACAAATACTTAAGTGTAATAAACAAATACTCCGCCATTTTTTTACGATTGTAGGGACATGGACGTAGAATCTGAAGCTGAACCTGCCAGCGAGTCCGCGTTTGATGATCCGACGGCAAGCGAGTCATTACCAGAGGAGGCAGCCCTACCAGCCGTTGTTGCACCACCACTTTGTGTTCAGCCACCTCGACATGCAAAGGAGGCTGAAAGGGGATGTGCCATGGGATCACATATTGTCCCCGATGGAGAGAGAAGATGGCGCATCAAGTTTTTGACGAAGAAGGAGAAGGATGCAGCGCATAAGGAAAAGTAGGGAGTGTGAATTTGTATTATTTTGAAAGACTTGTTTGGGTGTACCTACTATTATGAATTTTTATCGAAACTTTTATTCGGTTTTATTTAAGCGCGAATTTTAAAACTTCAAAAACAAAATGATGAAGTCAGTGTAGTTTGCATACAACAATACATCGGCAAGTAAGACTACATCCTACGCGTAGTCGATCCTGAGCTTTCTTCTTCTTTCATCGAAAAGACCTTGAAAACATTGTCTGGGCCAATGTTAAGGTCAATGAATTCTCCACAATGGTACTCGACCTTCACCTAAAAATTAAGACAGATTAGTATAGTTTAGGCATGTGGGATGGCTATATAAAGTGCACAACGTATTTATATACTTACATTCAGAAGGAGTAGAACACATCCTGGATGTATAGTCCCAGTTTTGTCATCTATATAACCATGACACTCACCCGAATTGTCCTATACAGTTACCACCACAATATTTAACAATTTAGTCAGTAACGTTCATGTTTATTTTAAGTAATAAATAATGGTCATAGCATATACCTTAAAAGTGGCAAAATAATGACTGTCAAACATCCAGTGCATACTCTGACACTCATCCGACTCGTCCTATACAACAACCACAATATGAGTACACTTTTGTCTGTGTGTTGAAGTCTATTATTAGTAATAAAAGTCATAGCATATACCTTAGAATTTGGATAATCAGCAAAGTAGTTATGCATACTCAGAACAAGCACAACCATCATCTGATAAAATTATAAAACAATTTGTTAGCAAGGTGTGTAACAACAAAATGAAGGACAATATATATTATTAACATTACATCTTTGATGATACAATCATATTGGGTGCGCTTGAATTTGTCAATTGAAGTGCCGAGAAATAATCCTGTCTTCTCGATCAAACCTATATACGAAAATAAGTGCATATTAATTTGTATATTACTTATCGTGAATTAGCTATGAATAAATACCTTCATTTTGAAGATAGGTTTTGGCATGTGTCCATGCATCAGGCTCGCCAAATAATTCATTGAGCGCTTTCTTCTTTGCTTTTGCCGCTTTCTCAGTCTTAGCTTTCGCTTTCTCAGCCTTGACCTTTTCTACGGGGTCAACATAACCAGGGGGTGGCCTTGTAAGACGTCTAAAGATATTACCAAACTTTGAGTCATATAATTCTTGTATGTCTTTGCTTGGTAAGTGGATAATAGGTGGTGGTGAATGGTACTCGTATTCGTCAGGACCCTCACCATCAGATCCTACGTGACCCTTCCCGTGTCTGCTCATGTCTGAAAAATTGAAAAATTAACAGACAATACCAAACAACCACGTAAACATCAACAAAGATTTTCTTCCAATACACATAAATATTACAGACATACAAATATTACACATACTCGACGTAAAATCAAACAAAACAAAGTTCACTCAAAAACTGACCGAAATAAAATAAATTAAGAAGACAGAGTACAACCCTACGCGACCATAACAAACACAATGCTACATCACAGACGTACAAGTAGGACATCAAACACGAACCATATCAATCACTGCATTCGTTGTGTACTAGGACCAGGCCTGTCTATTGCTGGCCCAGCTGCTCTGGCTGCCTCCCGTGCTGCCTTCCGCGCAGCTACTCTTGCTGCTTTTTCTGCTCTATATTGTGCAAACAGCAGCAATGTTTATATAATTGGCTTGAACGTGTCCCTTTCCACCGCATATCTTACATTTGAGGCGCGAAGGGTTTTGGTCCATCTCATTCTGGATTCGCTGCTGCGGTCGACCTTTACCCTACATAGTACTTTCATCAGGAATGAGCTTGGTAACGGTCTGATCTTCTGGTGGAACCCAATATGCAGGATTTCCCAGGGGGACAAATAAATGCTGATAACATAACCGTGTGTTCTCTAGGCGATAATAAGGGTCAACCAATACCTTGTAGTCCGGGATACCGATCTTGATACAACAAGCCATTGCATGCGAACACGGATAATGATATAGTTGAAATTTCCCACATTGACATGTTCTTCTGTCTAGCAGCACCCTATGTATATTCCCACCTTTTCCCGTTCGTTGTGATATCCAAGTCTTTACTTGAAAATCCCCAGTCTATCTACAGGATATTTCGACGGTATGCCTTCGTGCTTTCTTCTCCTATTTCTCCAACTTTGCATGGAGCTTTCTTGATAATACAATTTGACCAGGAATACACTCTTCAATGCAATGAGTTGCTCTCTCCTTGAAATATTTGGTAAGTTGCGAAAAAATTTCTTCAACCATTGCAGTCACTGGAAGTCGCCGTGCTTGCTTGAATATATTCTGAGTGTCGTCATGTGTCCATATCGACGTCCACCATCCATTGCTAAACTCCATTTTGGTACATCATGGTCAACCATCCACTGATAGACGTCTGCATCAACCTACTGAATTTGGGTTAAAAACCCATTTAACTTGCATGGCTGGGCTTGCATTCCTGCACATAATACATCGCGCAATCACTTTATGTTAAAGAGACCTATTGAAAATTGATAGGAGATGGTATTTGGATTCGGATATTAATACCTGCAATATTCATCACATTCTTCATTGCGGGAATGTTGAACTGTCTGTTTAGATTGCTCGCAATATGTCTCAGGCAATATCGATGTGCGACACCCATCTGTCGTCCCCAGCCATGTGCATCAGTCATGGCATTTAAAATACCGGTGTGTTGATTAGATATAACACATAAACCATGCCGATCTGTGACGTGCAACCTGAGATTTTCCATAAACCATGCCCAACTATCATGGTTCTCTCTTTCAACAATAGCAAACACTATCGGAATAACAACATTATTACCATCAATGGCAGTAGCAATCAATAAGGTATATTGCTATTTCCCGTACAAGAAGGTTCCATCAACTTGCAGAACAGGCATGCAGTGCTTGAAAGCTTCAATGCAAGGCTTGAAAGACCAGAAAATTCGATGGAACATCTTTACGCCAGGCAACAACTCTCCTGTGTAGTGATCTCCCGGTCTACTATACAGATACTCCCATTGAACAACAGTTCCAGGATTACTTGCCTAACATGCGGCAAACGATGGCAGTAGCCGACTATAAGATTCTTTTCAACCTCCCCATAATATCCTGAATGCCTTCTCTCTTGCCCATCAAGTCTTTTTGTACGAAGGCATGTAGGTCAGGAGACCAGACAACTCATTCCGCAAAGACTTGATAGAAACATCTAGTTCATTTGCTACTCTGTGTGTAATCATTTGAGCAATATACTGCGATGAGAGTTGTCGATGATCAAGTGTATTCAGAAGGCCACCACATGTATGGGGGTGGATGTGTTTCACAGTTTTCTAATAGCCAAATAATTCATCTCTTCCATCCCGTGATACATGTATCCTCCAGTTGCACTGATCGATAATTTTTTTCCTGCATTCAACTGCATAAGTATCGGGCCTTGATTCCTTCACGATGTACTCTCGGCCCTCTTGTAGTACATAAGCCTTTATATCTCGAATAGCTTCTTTTTTGATATTCCATAAACTGCCTTCCTTCAAGAGCCCTGAACAATTGGAAGTGTCTTCATAACCCTATTGATCAGCATTTACTGTCATAGCTGCCATATCACGCTCAATAATAGGTAGCTGTGCATACCAACGTGATTCTTCTTCCCGTTCTAGCTAAAATCTTCCTTCTTATTCTTCTTCTTCTTCACTTTCCACATCGCTCTCTTCTTCATCCTCGTCGCTCTCTTCTTCTTCTTCCTCTTCTTCTTCATCATAATCCGAGTCCAGGTTCGTGCTTCCATATGGCATACTTGGGTCGAAGCTTATGTCAGCTTCTTCATCCGACTGGCTTTCTTCTGCTGGAATTTAGCTCCACGCTTCACATATGCTCTTCTCCACAATTAGCTCTAGAGAAATTTCCCTACTCTCCACCCCGTAAATGCCTACCATGTACCGTAACATATTCGCTATGTCTTCCTCTTCTGCAATAGTAATCTGGCGAAACTTTCCTAAAGCTACGAGACATCTAAATATCAAAGACTTTAATTCTTCGTTATCATCAAATGAGACTTTTTGAACCACTCTTTGGTGTAACACCTTGTACGTCAACACATCTTCATGAAACTTCAACCTCACTGCACATCCTCCCTCGTACTCAAAACCAGTTTGCCTATTTTCTGTAATTTCTCCATCATATTTGACAATAATTCGTACAATTTGCCGAGACATTCTTATATATATCTACATAAAAAAATTTAACAATAAAAAGTGTTCAAATAAAATTTGAGCCTAGTTCAAGCATCGGTTCAACGACTCTGATAACATTACCTAGTAATTATCACTAACATAACAATAATCAACACATAAAAATCGTAATACATTAAATCAACGGTCATAACTAGGGTCAAAATCATAATCCATTCAATGAACATTTATACCATTCCTGCTCAACATCTAATCCTCAACTCATTACTAATATAACAACATTCCACGCATTCAAATACATCGTAATCCATAAAATCAACAGTCAAAACTAGTGTACAATTCTAAATCTTCATTACCATAATAATCCATAAAACCAAAAATTCTAAAGAAATTAATAATAACAATTACAACTAATTAATTATGTAACACAACAAAATGAACATAATTGTACCTCCGCTCGAAGCTTCGACTCCCTCGCTCCTGTTTTGATCTTCGCGTTCAAAATTTGAAAATTTTTGAGTTTTTTCGGGTTTCTTGGTGTTTCTATTCGGCTGAGAGGCGTTGTATTTATAGAAATCAGCTTGACCAATAGACGGGTACAAAACCCGTCTATTAGTGGATCAGGCAATCTCCGGACACCCATCGAAACCGCTAATCGCGATTGCGATGCTGGATAACCAATAGATGGTTTTTGTACCCGTCTATTGGTTGATAAGAAATCTCCGACGAACATCCACGGCGGCTCTTTCAGATTGCTGGACCCGCAATGTCGGGATAACCAATAGATGGCTTCCAAACCCTTCTATTGGTTTAGAAGACGGGAAAAAGACGCGCTCCAACCAATAGACGGGTTTGGAAGCCGTCTATGTATAGACGGTCCACGAACCCGTCTATTGGCACAGACGGATTAGAAACCCGTCTATTGGCACAGTAGACAGAAAAAAAAACGCCAAACACCAAAAAATGAATAACGTGCGTGGGGCACCATTTTGATATTTTTGGGTGAATAGTAGCACCAAACAGAAAAAAAACCCGACCAATCCATGATAATCCTCTCTCTTTTGCTCTAACAAGACGTGACGTGACGTGACCTTTCTTTTTCTCCCACTTCCCCATTTGGAAGAGATGTTCCTCTTGCTTTTCGTTTAAATTTTTTTTTTTACTATATAAGATAATTGGACAAGAAATCAACAAAAAGATTGGCGAGTGACGGAACGCCATTCGCCGCTTGTCTCGGGGCACGAATTTCCCAATTCTCCACATGAATATAAAAACTTATAAAAACAATTCTTCAAAACTTAAATAGGACAATTTTAGTTCGAATATGTGGGAAGTTATCAAGAAGAGAATAGAATGGAAGGGGCAAATAAATAGTTATACATACAAATAAAAGTGTTATTCTGATTTAAATATATTTCAAATTATTAATAATATAAATGTGTTAAATATTATTGAGCTGGATACGGATAATGTAAACCAAAAAAATTGTAATGGATTGAGTGTGGAAAATGGAAGGGTGTTTTGGTCAATTTAAATGACATTCATATCTGGTACATGTGCGTTATTATTACCGGGATCGTACCTATGTACGTAGACCTAACCACAGTTCGAATTCGAATTAATTCGAATAGAATTAGTTCGAATTTGAATTATCAAAATTTTAAACTATATTACGAATTATAAACCTTCAAATACAAATTGAATCCGAATCGAATACGAATTGATTCTTAAATATTAAATATTTAATTAAAAATAATGAATAAATGTTTATCATTTTTTGAACAAAAGAAACAAACTAAAGTTTGAATTTGCACTTAATACGCCAAAATAAGTTGTCTACAATTTAGGGTTTAAGGGTTTCATGATTTAGGGTTTAAGGTTTAAGAGTTTACGGTTTAGTATATAATTAAATTTAGGGATAATTGCCCACAGACCCCTCGGGTTTGCAAAAATTAGCGATTCGACCCCTCTATTTTTTTTATAATTATTTAGCCCTTCTAGTTTGTGAAAAAATATTAGTTAACCCCTTTCGCCGGAATCCAGCGACTTCTCCGGCAAAAATAGACTTGAGATTACTAAAATACCCTTTTTATTAAAAAAAAATAATTCCCTCTCTTTTCTAACTAAAAACCCTCGCTTAGTCATTATCCTTTTCCATTCCGTTCTAGTCGGCCACATTGAACGGCATAGCCGAGATGAACACTCGCCTCCTCGCTGGGAATCTTTGTGACTTACGTGCAGGGTGGGTTTTGTTTGTTCCATGGGAGGCTATTTAAGGACAGTTCATCTAGCCATTAATGATTTCATTTCATTTCCCTTCTTGAAACGGCACTCCGCGTTGATGATTTCATCTAGTGTTGTGGCGGAAAATTAATTCGCGGATTTGCTGACCAGTTTTAGTAAAAAATCCGTAACTAATTGCTCAAATATCGGATTGAGGTGATTTCAAAAGCTACAGAAAGATAAGAGATAAATCTACAACTTTGTAGTTTATCACTTTTCCAAATTCGGAGCAGAAAGAGGTCATAATCAGCTTGGAAGTTTCGGGCAGTTAGTTTTTCATATCTGATGCCGGGGATAATTTAGGTTTTTTGTACTGAACGGCCTAGGGTTTTTGGTATTGGGCTAGGGCTAGTTTTTTCTATATAATGACAACCTTGACGTAGAAGAAAAGGACCCCCAACAACACAACACAACACATCAAATCTCTTATCAAAGCTTCGGCTTTTTATCTTAGCGTAGGGTAGATGTAGCTTTTATCGTTTATGTTATCATCTTGTCCTCCTCCTCTATATTTTCAATAAAGTTCTTGCTCTTCCACCAATTCTTTTCTTATCTACCAAGTCAGATCTATATATCGTCTCTTCGTTTTTCCCATATTTCTTCCATCTTTGCCTACTCGTTCGAATCACATTTTGGGACGACCACTCCGGATCTGTCTTTAGATCGTTTTCGACGTTCTAACAACATATGTATTTATTTGCGCAACAGTTTTTTGGCACGCCTGGTGGGACTAAGGAGGGCGTCTGAGAAGAGTGATTCACGAGAATACCTATTCGGTTTTGAGTCTTTTCTCAAAAGAGATCAAAACCGGTCAAAGGTTGTGCTAAAAGAGGTGTCCAGCTAGATCCATAAACGTTGAAGAGATTTTTTGGCCATTTATAGGCTGAATCTTAAGAAAGTTAAATCACGAAAGTTGTAGAACGGTCTTTCCTCTTTCTCTGTATAATAAGAACACCGAAATCGGAGTCCGTACGAGAAAGTTAAGACCGAAATACGACATAGTGATCAATCTGAAAGTTGGTATCTAGCCAGATCCACAAACTTTGAGATATTTTTCCGGCCTTTTACAGGCCGAATCTGAAGAAAGTTAAATCAGAAAAGTTGTAGAACGGTCTTTCCTCTTTCTCTGAACACTAAGAACGCCGAAATTGGAGTTCGTACGAGAAAGTTAAGACCGAAATGCTACATAGTGGTCAATCTGTAAGTTGTCATCCAGCCAGATCCGCAAACTTTGAGATACTTTTTCGGCCTTTTACAGGCCGAATCTGAAAAAACTTAAATCACGAAAGTTAGAGGACGGTCTTTCCTCTTTCTCTGGACACTAAGAACACCAAAATCGGAGTTCGTACGAGGAAGTTAAGACTGAAATACTACATAATGGTCAATCTGTAAGTTGACATCCAGCCAGATCCGCAAATTTCGAGGAGTATTTTCGGCCCTTTGCAGGCCGAATCCGAAGAAACTCAAATCACAAAAGTTAGAGAACGGTTTTTCCTCTTTCTCTGGATACTAAGAACGCCGAAATCGGAGTTCGTACGAGAACGTTAAGGCCGAAAGACTACATATTGGTCAATCTATAAGTTGACATCCAGCCAGATCTGTGAACTTTGAGGAGTCTTTCTGGCATTTTACAAGCCGAATCTGAAGAAACTCAAATCATAAAAGTTGAAGATATATCTCTCAGCTTTTTAGGAGTACTAAGATCACTTTAATCAGATTCTTGACGAGAAAGATACGGCCAAAATAAGAAAGGTTGGTCAATTTGTGAAGTACAATGTCTTTGAATATCATGCAGAAAAGATTGTGGGACAAGTATCGTCTCGTAATGACTAAGAATGAAAGTTGGAGAGAAACTCGTTTTATGGTTATAAGGTGATTTTATTATAACTATTATGGTGTTGAACTACCTGATGATTTGATTGAAGATATTGCAGTTTTTGGTTATGAGCCACCGGATTATCTGATTGAGGATGTTGAAAGATATGGTTGTGAATTACCATATCATCTGATTGAAAATATTGATTATCACACCAAAAAAGTTAGAGACAGTAGAACTCAACGTTCTCAAAAGCTTCAGTCTATCTTTGACAATACTTTAAGTATGGCTACGTGGCAAGAAGTAATGGAATACTTTGAGTATCTATTGTCAGTTCCTAACAGTGAGGTGGTGATTCAAAATATGGAAAGATGTCTTGAGAGAATTGGAGTACTATCATGTGGAGTAGTTGAAGACCAAAAATATTTCAACTCCACCAATTGCAAGCTTAAGATTGATACAGCCGTGCACGAATCGGCTGTATCTATGCAGTATTATAGCCTTCCTACTTGGGAGAGCAAACAAACGGCTAGTCCACAATGGGCCGACACCACAATCATCAATAAGGAAGAGTCATTTTTACCATCATGTAGCGTACATGAACTTGAAGATCGAAGATATTTTGACTCAAATGGTTACAAGACTGAAGTTGACACAGTAGTGCATGAATCGACAGAATCTATCCAACATTTTATTTCGGCTGTCAAAGAAGTTGACGAAATGACTAGTTTACAGTTGGCCGATACCACAATTAGTGAGAAAGAAGTGTCATCCATTGCTGATACTACGGCCATTGAGTTTGCAATGCCCATAATTGAGGAGAAGAAAGAGGCATTCCCAACACAAAGAATTCTTGGACCGCCACCGTCTTTTAAGATCTTTGGATCTTCTTCTGCTAGGGGAATTTTAGGATCTCCGCCAAGTCACATGTTACTGAGGTTCGCATCACACTTGCCTAATTATGTCCTAGCTCAACATAAAGAAACAAGAGAGAAAGTTCACTTTCAGAATAACGATGGGAATTCTATCTCACCCGGGGGGCATGAAGAGCACTGCAACGTAGTGATCAATGCTCCTACATCGGCTGAAATCATTTCGGCTGGGGAGTATATCGATCATACAACCATTGAGGAGCAAGATGATCTTACCTCGATCGAGGAGCAAGCCCAAGTTAACACTCAATTTACCATATCCGGGGAGCAAGACATACACATGATGGAGACTGTTGAACCAAGTAAGAGTACAATGAAGCGATTGTCTACTGTGCAGATTCTACATCACTTCAATAAATACTCATGCATGGAAAAAGATGTTAAAAAATGGCCAAAATCAACCAGAACTGGCACGAGACATCTTGAGTACGCGTGGGTTAAGAAAGATGTAGTTACTCGGTTGAAGATTGAGCAAAATATTCTCCAAGATAGTAAGATTACTAAGATCTTGGTGCCCAAGAAAGAGCTTGCATGGTCTAAGAAAGAACCACGTAAGATACGAGCTACAAGAAGTGAGCAACATATAAGGTGCCAAAACTATCATATGGAGCCTATGCAAAAAGAAGTGCCAAGAAAACCAAACTCACACTTGGGGGGCAAATGTCAAGAAACTCGTCAACTGAATTTCACAAAGACTCAACGAAGAAGGTTGAAGGAAAGGATTCAAGAGCAAAAGGTTAGAGACTTTCAACAATGTTCGTACGGTTATTTTAGTGAAAAGTATGGAGTTTCTACTCAGCTATATAAGGCTGAATTCAAGTGCCCTCGAAAAAATTATGAGCACACGGATATACCCAGAAGAGGGATCATCTGCAGGCCGACAATGGCTAGGTCTCAACTGATTCACTAGCAAATTCTTTGCATATTACGGCTTTAACTTGGCCGGATATATAATTTTCCGCATGTTCAAAGATGGATACACGTCAACGCTTTTCCTAGCGTCAAAACATTGACGTGTGGGGGGCATTGTTGTGGCGGAAAATTAATTCGCGGATTTTCTGACCAGTTTTAGTAAAAAATCCGTAACTAACTGCTCAAATATCGGATTGAGGTGATTTCAAAAGCTACAGAAAGATAAGAGATAACTCTACAACTTTGTAGTTTATCACTTTTCCAAATTCGGAGCAGAAAGAGGTCATAATCAGCTTGGAAGTTTCGGGCAGTTAGTTTTTCAAATCTGATGCCGGGGATAATTTAGGTTTTTTGTACTGAACGGCCTAGGGTTTTTGGTATTGGGCTAGGGCTAGTTTTTCCTATATAATGACAACCTTGACGTAGAAGAAAAGGACCCCCAACAACACAACACAACACAACACATCAAATCTCTTATCAAAGCTTCGGCTTTTTATCTTAGCGTAGGGTAGATGTAGCTTTTATCGTTTATGTTATCCTCTTGTCCTCCTCCTCTATATTTTCAATAAAGTTCTTGCTCTTCCACTAATTCTTTTCTTATTTACCAAGTCAGATCTATATATCTTCTCTTCGTTTTTCCCATATTTCTTCCATCTTTGCCTACTCGTTGGAATCACATCTTGGGACGACCACTCCGGATCCGTCTTTAGATCGTTTTCGACGTTCTAACAACATATGTATTTATTTGTGCAACATCTAGTTAATTTCCTATTCATGCAATGTCTCAACCAATTTGATGAACCAGCTTGCCGCCATGTTTACAATGAATGACTTCCACCTATCCGTTGGTTAAATATATGAACCTATTTAATGATACAACAGCAATATACGAATTGAAAGAGAAATGGACATCCAATTCTGTGTCGACTACACTCAAAATCCAAAATCGAAAAGAAGACGAACGGTGATCTATAGAATTGAACCAGGAGGTAGCTATAGCTTCCCCTGTTTCCTTGCTGGTCAGCTGTTTTTGGGACCGGGGAGCTTCCCCCGAAGATTATTTTTTAGTTGGAAAAAAGAGGGAATTATTTTTTTTTAATAAAAAAGGTATTTTAGTAATCACAGGTCCATTTTCGCCGGAGAAATCGCCGGATTCCGGCGAGATGGGTTAAATAATACCCTTTCCACAAACTAGAAGGGTTAAATAATAATAAAAAAAATAGAGGGGCTGAATCGCTAATTTCCGCAAACCCGAGGGGCTTGTGGGCAATTATCCCTTAAATTTATGATTAAAGATTTTAGGATTTAAGATTTGGGGTTTAAAGTTTATGATTTAATAAATAATTGAGTTAGAGTTTTAGGAGTGTTTCATATTTTTTTACCCCAATATATTATATACAAATTTTAATCAAATTCGATACGAATTTAACTCGAATCGAATTTGAATTAAATTAGCCGGTTTGACGAATTATAAAAATTTTAAATCGAATTCAATTCATACCATTTCGGATTCGAATCGAATTGTTGACAAATCGAATTATATATGAATCAAATTACGAATTGGATTTAATTCTTGACCAGGTCTATACGTACACTTAAAAAAAATCGTACCTATTTAAGTAAATAAGATCTGCACAGGTTTTTCATGTTTCAGGACAGGTACATGCTCTCATTGCCCTTAACCGAATCTTGGCATTTTTTTTTCTTTGTGCAACTCAATTCCTTTTTTTAGGACAACAAAAATTTATACGATGCGCATCGGTGTCTTTCGTCAATTTTGGACTGGCGCGTGTCATGTATGTGTAAAAAAAATATTAAACATCCGAAAAAGGACGTTTATGAACGGACATCTATGCCGAGCCATCTTCGTTTACGTGAGTAAAAGCTATGATTTGTTTTTCATACAATTGACAAATAAATTTCTAAATATAGAATTTGTGTTTATGTGTTGTTCCGAAAGCGATGACTCAATAATTATTGTTGTCTGGAATCAAAAGTCAAAATTTTAATAGATAGAGATCTCATCAAAACTTCTTTTGAGGAATGGTTGAGAATGGTCATTTCTCATGAAAAATAAGGAAAAATATTAGATATCTATAAATTATTTTAAAATCAAATAATATGTAATAGAGATGTTCATAACATTATAAAAATAATTTGATTGAGAATATTTAATAAAAATTTGGCAATCAAAGTTAACTTGTAATTTTTATGTTGTGCATTTAGAGTTTATTATTTTGGATTTTCTTTGCACCTCGAATTATTTCTAATTCATATTTAATGTTATTCATGAAATTATAACTTATTACTTTAAAATTTCTATTCTTAATTCAAATTATGAAATTTATATTTATGTGCATTTATAAAATATTACGAGTCTATAAATAATATTAGATAATATATGAATGAAAAAAAAATAAAGTTAATTTAGTTAACGATATGGATGAAAAATATATTAATTATTTATTAGTTAATAATAAGTTGGGGTAGAAATGTGGATGTAAGTAAAAAATTAAGTAAAATATCTTGCATAGATGAGAGAAAATTTATTTATTCCTATGAATAAGTTGCTTAGACAACAAGAATACGAATAGTGTAAACTCTAACAACTAATTAGAATTATTTCAAGTACTAAAAAATTTAAAAATTTTGATTGTGTTTAATCAAAATTTAGACTAAAATCTTATTATTGAGATAATGAGTCATTAGTATAAATCAAAGTATTCTAAATATTAGAAATTCATGAATAAGAATTAACAGAATAACAGAAACATGAATAATCAAGCGCAATCAAAAGTCAAAACCCCCAACATTAACGCAAGTTTTTTTGTTTAGCTGGTAGTATTCCCCAAGTCTTAACATAAATGTTGTTAGTTTGACCGTGTTTTAGTCGGCATTAGATTAAGTCTAATCCCGATTATGATAAGGTTAAACTAACAAATGCATTCCAAATGCAAAATTGAAAATTAAGAGAGAGAGAGAGAGAGAGAGAGAGAGAGAGAGAGAGAGAGAGAGGAGGTAGACCTTGCGGTAGGTGGTGCCGTCGTCCTCGACGGTCCAGCCGGCCTCGTGACAGAGGGCCTTGAGGACCTCGTTATTGTCGCAGTGCTTGGGGAGCTTGTAGTTTCCGTACGTCCGGAGACCGGAGTAGATCTTCGCCGCAATCGCTCTCCTCCTCCTCTCCCTCCTCTTGTTGTTCTCCCTCTCCTTCCACGTCGGCATCCGACCGCCTGACGTCATCCCCCCGGAGGCGTAGGAGGAGGAAGCTATCCCTCTTTATTGGAAGCTATCCCTCTTTAATGGAAGCTCTGAAAAGAGTTGGTCCTTGGCTCCTTGCGCCGCGCGAGAGGTTTTTTAGTTTTGGTTTTAAAGAGTTTGGGGATACCGGAAGGAGAGGAAGAGGGGGAGCAGGTGTGACGTGCTAAAGTATGTTTTTGCTAAGATAAACGTATAATAATATAACATCCTGTTGTTACGTGTTTTGACATTTTGTTTAAAATGTTTGAATAAGTGACATAAAAATTTTTAATTTTATATTTTAATTTAATGCTTAATATTTTTATGGACATATTTAAATTAAACATTTTAAAATATTACAATAGCAAAGGAACAACTGTTTTCATATATTTTTTCAAATTTGGTCAAGCGCATAATTTATAACCAATTTTTTCTTACGTATATTTATGTCTAAAAATTATTATTTAAATAGTGGAACATTAATTAGAAGAACTTATAGCACGTAATAGAACATTTTGAAACTTTGAAGTTTCAAAGTGTGTAACCACATGGTATCGAGATAAATTTTTATTTTTTATATTACGCAGAATTTAACTTTTATAAACAAAATAAGCTAAATTATTAGACGCATAATAAATATTTAATTTTTTTCCAAGATATTTGATCAAATTGTTATTGGTCAATTATATGGGGAGAGATTCGACATCAAGATTGGTTTTAATTACGAATAGAATGTCATTATTGGGTGTTTTATTTGTTGTTAGTGGATTGGGTTGTGGATGCCCAACCAACACGTATTGAAGCTATTCATATCAACAATCTAGACAATCGAAATCACAAAATAAATAAATAATTTATCTTTTATTTCTATTTAGTCCAACCCAACAACATATTCTTCTACTTAAGTGAGTTGAACTATTAATTTTTTTTATCATCAATATATTATCCACTATCATTATTTTTATATTAAAATTATATAATAAAACTAAAAATTATAAACATGTTAATCAAAAATTACAAATACAGAAATTAAAAGGTAAACTTAGCAAATCAAAATTTATAAAAAAAAATTACAAATACAAAAATTTTGAACTACATAATTATATTTTTGTTTCTAATTTTTTTAAATATGCTCGATTAAATCACTTTTCTGAACGTTATGAGCATCTTTATTGCGAAATTGTTCCCTCGCATTCATGTAGGTGGATAGGTTGCTCATTGGTTTAGTAGAGAATTGAAAAAGTTCATTGTTGTCCTCTTTATTATGGATTTCGGGTGGATCACAATAACAAAAATATGTATCTCATTTGTCCTCATCATCATATTGTGTAATATAAGGCATGCCTTCATAATTTTTCCATTAAATTCTTGTTCTAAAGAAGACATGGACATTGAATGAATGCAAAACGAGGTTAAAGAACTTTATGCTCGTTCAACATCTTTTCTAGCAGCATCTTGATGTTTAGGATTGACAGAGATGTAATTCACTTGAAAAGTGCATTGCATTAGTGAGATAATATGCTATATCATTTTATCGATTATTGATGATGCAACTAACTCTTGGTGCTCTACCTTCCAAGACTATTTATCATTGATGATGTAACTAACGATTGGTGCTCGACCTTCCAAGACATCACTAAAAATAAAAGATTGATGTAGTACATTAACATTACTATACATACTTGGTGTTCCAAAGAAAGCATGTCTTATCCATAAACCATATGATGTGATTTCTTATAAAATACATATTATTTTTTTGTTCCTTCCTACATATTGCCTGGTCCATGCATTAGGATATTTTTTTTTCATTCTCATTGCATATAGTCAATACTACCTATTATCGTAAGGAATCCACATTTTTTTTCAACCTTGATTATTCTTGTTCGATTATGTGCATTGGTCTTCTCGGGTATTTCTTCCGGAAGTAGGAGATTACCCCTTCTAAAAATCTCATAAAAGCTGTTTTTATTGTAGATGCACCCATTCTGAGGTACTTTTTCCCAAAGTAGGAGATTATACTTTCTACAATTATCATAAGATTTTTTCTTATTATAGTTGCCCCATTCTCAGGTATTCACCAATGATATCAATTGATATTACTGATACTCTTATAGCTCCGATATATTTTTGGACAGTTAAAAATCCATTTGACATGCATTATTTGATCTTTGTTAAAAATACTTGTCATTGGCACAATCCACCTCCACAATGAAATGGAATAATGATCTTTTCATGTGAAACTTTTTCCAAAAGAACTTAGGTGAATATGTAGGACTATTGACAAAATAGTCATTCATCTAGTGCTCCTCACCAACTCTTCATTCTTTATCAATATATTGCTTTTGCCTTTGCCTCAGAGGAGGTAGAACTCCAAGATGTAGACTAAGATTGATAATGAATGTATCATCGAGCAAGCGATCAATTTTTTAATTATATGTAATATTTTTGCTTCCCTTTCAGTGAATTCCCTTTTAAATGAACATCCAAAACTTGATTCTGAATAGAATTTAGGGTAAATTATATCTGGCCCCCACTAGTTTGGTATATTTAACGCTTGTCTCCCTTTATTTCACAAATGGATTTAAAAACCCCCTTAGTTTGGAGAAATTATACGATTTCCCCCCTCATGCTGAAATCAGAGCATTCTTTTCGGCGAGGAGGCAGGGAAATGATAGAAATACCCTTACACTATAAAACTAAAAAACCTTTCTCTCCTCCCTCCTTCCTCCTTCCTCCTTCCTCTTCCTCCCTTCTCCTCCACCTTCCTCCTCCCCTTTCGCTAAGTCCCCTCCTCCCTCACCTTTCTGCTCCACCTCCATTTATGCCAATAGCAAAAATTCACCAAACCCTAAGCCATTTGATTATCCTATCAATTCCTAACAAATGTCGTTCCCCAAGTGGATGACTCCCATCCATCTACCAGAGTCATTTTGTTGGACTCTCAATTCCAAACCTCCATTTTAATAACATTGCAGGTCCTTAGGTAGGCAAGATCCTCCTTCTGCTCTAACATCAAGGACAAAGCCTACCACCTCACCTCCTTCGTAGATTGTGACCCTCGCTGAAGTCCCTTCTCTCTTATCTCGATCTTGCCGGCAATAACCACCACGCCCTCTCTACAACCATGTTCACCGCCACTAGAGGCCGTTCCTCCACCTCACACGAGTTGGTACACTTGACAAGGACTTCTTGTCCAGAGACAATGACCTAGGTGAGATCTCTATCCCTCTTCATTTCCTGGCTTTTTTTTGGTGGAAAGATCTCACCTTCGAGAACTGGGATCCTTCCATCCAGCTAAAAGGTTAGATTTTGGGAACTAGGTCTTCCTTATGATTCAACTGGGAACTGTGTCGTCTGCTTCAATGGAGAAAGAGATAGGGAAGAGCCATCAGAACTGTCTGTTTATTGGTTTTCCTTATATTCCATTTTGGTATTCTAGGAGCTAGTAATAATGTTGTTGTTGATGGTTCCCATGGTTGTTTCACTTAAGTATGGCTTTGTACTCACTGTTGCTTTTTAGTTTTTCCTCTCTTTAAATGTTGCTTTGTAATTTATTTAGTCATTTGATTTAATGGATTGTAATGCATAATTTGATTTGTGAGTTTTGTTTTTAGATTTTTTTCTCAGTTTTGTAGTTGTGGTGTTAAATTGATTTTTTGGGCTGTGGCTATGGTAATTGAAGATTTCATGTTCATTTTTGGCATCCGTGGAGAAGAGGGAGGAGGAGGAGAGAGGAAGAGAAGGAGGAGGAGGAGAAGGAAGGTGGAGGAGGACGAGAAAAGAAGAGGAGGAGGAAGAGGAAAGAGGAAAGAGGAAGCAGGAAGGAGGAAGAGGAAGAGGGAAGAGGAAAGAGGAAGGAGGAAGGAGGGAGGGGAGAGAGTATTTTTAGTTTTTTCATTTTTTAGTGTAAGGGCATTTTTGTCATTTTCCTGCCTCCTCGTTAGAGAAATGCTCCAATTCTGGCATGAGAAAGAAAATCGTATAATTTCTCCAATCTAAGGGAGTTTTTAATCTATTTGTGAAATAAAGGGGATGAGTGTTAAATATACCAAACTATTGGGGGCCATATGCAATTTACCCTAGAATTTAACTAGAGTTTTTTTTACTAAGAGATATTTGTGTTGAGATTTGATTGTAGTGAAGGATAGTAAAAGGATCTTGAATATATTTAAATTTGTTATAGATGCTAATAAATATAGAATTATGGGTATGGGTTAAATTTCAAAAATATGAAGTGACAATACACTAGTACAAGACAAATTACTATTATTATGGGTATGGGTTGGATTATAAAGTGAAGTAACAATACATAGGTACAAAATAAATTACCATTATTACGTGTATGGATTAAATTTTAAAAAGTGAAGTGACAATACACAGATGTAATACAAATTACATTATTTGAATAAGAAATTATATTAAATCAAAATAATTTACATAAAACTCAAAAAATTACATGAAATGAAGAACAAATTACATGAAATGATGAACATATTACATAAAATGACCAACTAGTTTTCAAACACTCAAGACATTAGATAGTGCTTCATTTCTTTATCTTATGAGGATAGATATTTTTAAAATTAGAACTATCAACATGATTTTATCCAACTCCATATTTTTCATGGACTCCCTTTTTTGTTCGAGCCGAATTTTATTTTGTATTATTTTATTTTCTCTTTATTGCTCTTGCTCTATTCTCTTCTTCATTATATACTTTTTATTATCCCATATTATTTACAATAGACAAATTTTTGAAATAACAACAACATATGCCTTATCTTTTATTTTTTATTTCTTGCTAGCATCTCTTCTCATACGACAAGAAATTGTTAAATTTGGAATTGAATGGTCCCATTTTTCGGTGGTCTTTGACCTCATGGAACTCCCACCACTATCTACATCCTCCTCCACATTATGAGAAGGATAATATGATGAATCGTGATCTCCTTCCTCATATTGCCATTAGAAACTTTTAGACATAACCTCATTTAATGCAACAATGTTAGTAATTTTTTGCGGCCATCCTTTTCATAGAGCATTTTAGTCTCAACATCATCATCACTCATACCACTTCCTTTGTTTGTGCTTCTCGGTAAGAAGAATCCTAGTTTGCTCCATTTGTATTAAGTTGCTTGTAACGACCTTTCAATATAGCCACATTTCTTTCATGGATCTCTTCTGGCTTTTCTGCTTGTGTTTTATGGTAGAAATCACTCACTCGGGAACAATGAACCCTAAACTCTTCTGATTTTTCTAATAACACTATCTTTGCTACACAACATGTAAGCTAAAATAATATAACTACAAAAATTTAAAAGAATATATTATATTATGAAATAAGAGAGAATTGTAGATGATGTATAAAAATATGTTAATATTAAATTCTACTTATAGATATCTCAAATACTAGAATTTTTATATTTTTTATTTTACTAGAGATAAAGTTTGTTTAGATAAAATCAAAAATAGTATCTTAAAAAATCCATTTAAATGAATAATATTGTATCCACTGGAATTAAATAGATTAGTAAATAAAAAATATAATTACAAAATGCTTGCCTTCCTCTATCAAGTCGTTGATGTGGCTTTTCATGTCAGCGAGGTCGTGTAGTAGAGCAAACTTATTATTATGGCATTAAAAGTATGAGCTTACAACCCCACTCGAAGACTATGCACAATTGTGTTTCCCAATCTGCTCATTTTTTCTCAACCACTATACCTTGTATTCCCCAATTCAGTTTTTCTCCACAAAAATGCTCTTACTACACTATTTTCACATCATCTCTGCTTCTTTTTTAAATACAGCTCATTGTATGAAATTCATATATAATTTTAAATGAATTTAAAAGTATTAAAATTAAGTCTGAACTTACAAAATAATTGAAAATTAATTTCACAAAATTAATATTAAGCTAAAATAAAATAAGAGTGCATCAACTTAAAAAATATTAATTAAAGTTCATTACATTATATTAATCTCAAAATTAGATCATCCCATGATTCGCTTCCTTAGGGTGCACTTAAGCTCTCTTTCATTGGAGATAATTCATTTTCGCAATCAATTAAGGATTTTAACAACGTTTTGTTTGCTTGTTGTTCTACGATAGCTATCAACTATAATATTTTCTCAGTTGCTCTTTTGTGGGAGAGTTACAGTTATAATCCTCTTCAAGGTGCGTATCATCGCTTAGAGTAGCTTTTGCCTTTCTTTTGAATGCTCCCTATTTTTTGACAGCCTCTATGTCACGCATATGCGACATTGTCGATCCTTAACTCATCAGAGTAAAAGGGCCAGTAGGGACTGAATCATAACCCTCTTAAGTGATTCATGTTCATCTTGTGACCCCTTGGGATAGTCAAACTCGTTAATTTAGGGTTACCGTGAATACATCCTAATGATGCTCTCCATTATGCTTCCTTGTAGTTGCATTTTTGTATGTCGCAACTTAGTTGCTACATGTATAACTAAGTCGTCAACACTAATTTTTTGTCAATGCCAAATTCATCAGGTTAACGTTCCTTGAATAATGCTTTGGTTTTGGCTTAAAAACCTTCTCCCTTTTGATGGTTACCATGTATGGCATCTTTAATATGTCTAATATAAGTAAACATTATGGTAATATATTTTATAGGATTTCAGGATTTATTTATAACTCTTCCTTTACTATTCTCTAGGGACACATCACTCATCATAAGGTCAATAGGTTGTTGACACCTTTATGAAATTTTAAAAGAATGTTATTGTGTGATTACTTAGTTAAGTTAACCTTGGTTATATTGGCCTTGGTTCAGGTTCAGGGTTCAATTGACCTTGATTAAATTGGCCTTACTTATTGGCTGTTAATAGTTGTGAAATATCGTGATTATGCGTATTGGGAAATTTTTTGTTAGGATTTGGTGGGTGTTGGAACAAATTAGGTTATCACTAGTGAACATAATGTTATTACGGTCGTAGTGGATTTTGGGTAGTGTGTTGTTAAGTATTTGCTTAATTTTGAAACCAATCTCGCATTTCAGAAAAACTTTGGCTAGGCCATTAATAACCTCGTTGATCAAAATCATGATTACGATCCAATCATATGAGCTCGTTCATCTAATCATAATGGTGATTATGATCCATATCTAGAGAATGTAATAGAAATTATAGAAAGATGAGAAGATAGGTGAGAATAGGGATGAGGTAAAATAAAATTAGAATGAGAGCTATTTATACAATTTTGAAATGATTATTGGTCACATCAATTTTTGGATCATCAAAACCACATAGATTAGATTATTGGATAGAAATAATATTATAAAATTATTTACAAAAATAAAAAAGTTATTCGAACAAAATGGTATAAATAAATTTCTTAATTTTAAAAAAACTCATATAAAAAATAAAAAAATAGTGACCCGCAAATTTTTAAACATACGTAATGCTTGGTTCAGTAGTCAAATAATCTCCCTCTTTATGTCCTTTTTCGAATTTCTCACCTAAAAAACTAAAAATAAAATAAAATTATTATTTTTGTCCTTTTTCGAATTTCTCATCTAAACAATAAAAATAAATTAAAATTATTCTTATGCCATATAAGTAATAAAACCATTTAAGTCTAGCTGTTAAATCCCCATTTTTTTCCTAAAGGGGTAAAGGTTATAATCTCTATCTTAGTTTTTAGAATTTTTGCTACTTGTAACGACACATTTTAATCTTGGCATCTTATATTTTTAAGTAATTTTATTTTCTTACATTTTAATTTTTAAAACATCGTTACACTATATTTTTTAATTGTTTAACATTTTTGCTACTATAATATATTTTTAAAAAAAGAAATTAAACATCTACACAAATTTATAAGTTTTGAAAATCATCTTAACGCAAAATTAAATCAAAGATAAAAAATTTTAAGGGACAAGAATCTGAAAGAAAAACTCATAAATTGGTATAGATTTTTTTTCGGAGATAAATAAATTGGTATAGATGGTTAAACTTTTTTGTGATAATTTATTATAATATGAAAAATTCAAACAAGTCAAAAATTATAACTTGTTAAAAGTTTTGAAAATTGAATGTACGAAAATAAAATTATGTAAAAAATATAAGATTATAAGATGAAATTTTATCATTACAAGAAACATTCAAACCTGTGTATTAGACAAAAAAATGAGATTACTGATCCACTTAACCAAGCATATATGAATGTATGAGAATAAATATCACATAATTGATTCGACAAAAATACAAAAAATTTATTTGTGATTGTTCAATAATACAATAATATTTCTGTGATCAAGTCACATAAATTATATTTGTGATTTGATCATCAAGAAAAATCCCATGACATTGTCCAAGTTCCGAAAGTTTGTTGTTGTTAGTCATGTGGAAACTTGATTTGTAATACAAAATTATAATCTTTATTTAATAATATTTTCTAAACAGCAACACCAAAATAAAATAAAAAAATAGCATAGAGGGAGCTGACCTTGTACACCACAATCCCGTGCTAATATTCATCGGAGAATAAGTTTCGAGTCTAGTTTGCTATGCGGTCATGTTATCTGTTATTTGGATATTAATTCAATTAAATAATATAAATTTATCTTAGATAATATCATTTAAATTTGATATTTAAGTCTTTTATTACAAAAATTAATGATCGATAGTAACCCCTCTCAACTGGGGAGTGGATTTGGTGGGGACTAGTTATTAGTCCCCATATGGGGACTAAAGGAAGGAAATTAATAAAAAAAGGTGATTTGGTAAAATTTTATTGATCTTTTCTCTCTCTCCATAACTACGAGCCTATTTTAAATTAATTGATTTATTTTTTAAATTAATTCGTCTACCACTTAATTAGCAATTAGTAACTTCCTACCTAATTAGCAATTAATAACCTTCTACCTAATTAGCAATTAAATATTTGTTGTTATCGATTTATTCTTTTGTCACAAATTTATTGGTTTATTGGTTTATTGATTTAATAGTTTATTGATTTCCTGGTTTAGTTATTTATTGATTTATTGGTTTACTGATTTACTGGTTTATTGATTTACTGGTTTATTGGTTACTGATTTATTAATTTATTGATTTACTAGTTTATTGGTTTACTGATTTATTGATCTACTCGTTTACTTGTTTATTGGTTTACTCGTTTACTGGATTATTGATTTATTGGTGTATTGGTTACTGATTTATTGATTTATTGTTTACTGTTTTATTAATTTACTAGTTTATTGGTTTATTGATTTACTTGTTTATTGGTTTACTGGTTTACTGATTTATTAGATTATTGATTTATTAGTTTATTGGTTACTGATTTATTGATTTATTGTTTACTGGTTTATTAATTTACTGGTTTATTGGTTTATTGATTTACTTGTTTATTAGTTTACTGGTTTATTGATTTATTGAATTATTGATTTATTGGTTTATTGGTTACTGGTTTATTGATTTATTGTTTACTGCTTTATTGATTTATTGATTTAATGGTTTATTAATTTATTGGTTTATTGGTTTACTGGTTTACTAATTTACTGGTTTATTGACAGGAAGGTTAGGTTTAAAAGTGGATATCAAATGTGGGTGTCGAGAGGGAGAAAATTAATTATCAAAATTGGAAAATTTTAATTATTAAAATCGGAATTTTGTAACAAATTAATTGTTTAAATTTTAAATTCCTTAAAAGTATCGATATTTATGATAATGGAGTTGATAATGGGGCTACAATTAAGGGAGACATTAACTACACACCTTTTTCAGTTTTGATAAAAGACTATATTATCCTTGAACATTTTAAACCGTCAGATCCCAAAATTTTAAAATTAAATTCGATCCAACGATCAAGACGCTAGTCCCCATATAGGGACACCCCCTATTTAGTCCTCATAGAATCCAATTTCTCTCGACTATCATGTTACTTGTGCAATTAGCTGCGGCCGCATGTTTTCACGTAACTATTACCCTACTTGAGAGCTAGGTATTTATTGCGTGACTATTTTGTAGGTATTTATTGATTAATTTAATATTAACTTAGCTAGATCATTGATCGACATGGCCAGGTGTTATCACTCTGCTTGAGAGGTTGTAACAGAAAACGTGGGCCCTCTGCCATTTCGTTTTCCGTTTTTTTTTCTTTATTATATAAATAGAAATAGAAATATATAAATAAATAGTGTAACATAAAAAATGTTATAATTGCGATTTTTAAAAAATTATAAAGAATTTTTTTTTAAATAAGAAATTTCATTCATTCATAATAAACCATTCGGCATCTACAAAGTGCAGCTATGGAAAAAACAATAAATACACTTCAGCCCCTTCGCTATGTTACTTCCCTATCTGGATCTGGCCATGGATGGGAGCGATAATCCATCTTTTCGCGAAGATCTCTTCCAGAAATGGAGTAGTTTTCCATTAATGATAATGCAGTATACCATAGAACTAAACAAAAGTTGAGATCCAAATAAAAGCAGGACAAAATAAAATAAAGGGGTTTGGTCATAGCCAAAACCTTAATAACAAACAAACACAGGGACGAAATAAACAGAAAGAAAAAGAAAAACAAACGGCGAACATTGTTCTCAAGTAGTCGTGGAAGCAGCAGTCGAGGACCGGCTCGCCGTGGAAAGTGAAGAGCAAAGGGTGAAGAACAAGGGGGAGGCCAGCCCGGTATGAGCGTCTCCCCTACCTAGGGTTATCTACCTGGAAACCAAGAAGCGGCTAGGTTTTTTGGAAGAGAGGGTTTTTTAAGTGACAACCTACCTCAATTTACCAAACATTTTAAGTTTATCAAGAAATTTAGATACAAATGTAATGGATTTTTTTATTGGGTGATAGTCCTCTAGGAAATATAATGATCAAGAAATTTAATCTCTTATTTGATATAGAACAATTTTTGTGGATGATAAGAGTAAACTATTGTGTTTAATAATGTCAAAGAATATATGAAAGTACTTAAATGTTGTTTAATGAATTTAGAGTAGACAAATACATCATTAATATAGACAATCGTAGCACGAACGAAAAGCTAAAATGGATCAAGAAAAATAGGTCCCAGTCTAGGGTTTGGTCTCTCTCTAGAGGCTCTCTCTCTCTCTTCATTAACGGCGGTAAGGGTTTCATAAAAATTCATAATTACACACATCAAGTTCACCCTTTTGATCGTGAGTTTCAAGCAAGTTCGGTCCTGAAGGTTTTGTGGTTTGCTTGGTGGAGTCTTTGATTTCGGGGACTCGATGATGGCTACTTCCGTGGGAGAAACGAGTAGGGGAGGTAGTCGAACTGCACCAGGGAATGAAGAAGGAGATAACGATTTTATTGATCTTCCAATAAACCTAAAATCGGGATCAACCACAGAGAGTTTAAAACTTGTTGGTAGGGTTTGTATGGAAAAAATGATTAATAAGGATGCTCTTTTAACTATGATATAAAACCTTTGGCATCCTCGATATGGAATGGAAGGTGCGGCTCTAAAGAATAATCTCTTCTTATTCAAGTTCAAGGATAGTAGAGATGTTCAGAGGATTCTCTTGGCTCAACCATGGTTCTTTGAAAGGTGTGTTCTACTCTTAGAGATGGTTCCAGGCTCACTGAATTCCAGTTAGGTTCCTCTATTTCATGTACCCTTTTGGGTGCAAGTGCACGATATCCTATTAGACGGTTACGCGTTAAACATGGCAAAGGTTATTGGCAGCATACTGGGTGGTTTTATTGCTTGGGATGAGGCCGACGATATCTGGGGTGTATACATGCACATTAGAGTCAATTGGGATGTCCGAAATAGCTTAATCACTAGTAAATGAGTCTGCTTCAGGGATGGCACTATGATGACAGTTACCTTTAAATATGAGAGACTAGGCTCTTTTTGTTATAAATATGGGGGTTTGGACCATATTGATCGGGACTGTGATGTGGATGTTGGAGAGGATGTGTTGCCCCTCAAGCAGTCTTCATATGGTCCGTGGTTACGTGCACTACCCAGGAAACCTATTACATCGAGGGTGGAGGAAAACCCCTGGAGAGTACGGATGAATAACAGGGAGCAAAGAAGTGAACAATGCTCCAAGGCTCTACCGCGGTAGTGATTGACGGGGACACGCAATGGATTAGTGAGATCCAGGGCTCATTGAGGAAAGTGGTGTTGGAGACGGATCTAGTAACAGAATGGAGGAACATGGGGAATCCCGAATGCTATGTTCCTCCTTCATTAAGGACTATCATATCAAACAAGAGGGGTGGATATGATCCTCAAATTATCACTACACGAAGCTTCTCGTTTTAGCCATAGGATGGGGAAAGATGGAAGACTATACGGAACCTGATTGATAAGGATATCATGAGCACAAGAGGAGTTATATTGGTTACACCGAGCCTACATCTTTGCACCCTAAGCTCGATGACAAATTTACATAATGGTGATGCCGCTATTTTGAATCAACAAATGACTCAGATAGTAGATGGTGTGATGAGTATAGATGAGCTTTGTTTTATACCTACTGTTCAGGGAGAAGGAGACCAAGTGGAGGTAGGTAGAGAAGCGAACACTGATAACTAGCATGATGTTACTAAGGTTTATCAAGGTTGGAAAAAACGGGCTCACGAAGTGCATCATCGCGAGATGGGAGCAGCTAATATAGTAGGGGTATGTTATGGATCCAAGAGGAAGATCAAAAAGGAGGGGGTTTCCGATTCTTGGGCTAGCAAGTGGATTCAGCTTGTTTCGGAGAACTTGGATGTCTTTTCTGGTCTGGTGGAGACTGCGCTGCAGTCCCACCAAGCTCAATAAATATATTAGCCTGGAACTGTCATGGGTTGGGGAGTCCATGAATAGTTCGTCAACTTAGCAGGCTAGTCAAAGCCTGTAACCCCAAGGTTGTCTTTTTATCATAAACTAGATTAAAAGACTATGAAGCTGAGAATCTTAAATGGAAGCTTGGATACGAGTGTGGGATATTTGTTAGCTGTAAAGGTGAAAGGAGAGCTAGAAGTGGAGGTCTAACTTTCTTGTGGTGGAGATCGCTGGAGGTGGTTTTGTTTTCTTTCTCCTTATACCATATATATGTCAAGGTGGTGGAAATGAATGAGTGGAGATTGACTGGTATATACGAATGGCCTTTAGAAACAGAAAAACATAAAATGTGGGAACTGTTAGAGATGTTGAATTCATAGTCGTCATTGTCGTAGTTGTGTCTGGATGACTACAACGAAATACTATCAATGACAGAGAAAAGGGGTGAGTGAGTTATTCCACAAGCACGCATGTCAGCCTTTCTTTTGTCTATGCAGCATTGCAGCTTCAGGGAGATCAAGCAGGAGGGTACTCTTTGGACATGGTCAAATGGGCAGGAGGCGCCAAATACAGTTGAATGTAAATTAGACCGATATATAGCCAATGATGCGTGGTTTGACTTGTTCCCTACAGCTTGGGCAGAGGCGAGTATTAGAAGCATATCAGACCATGCACTAATTACCTGCCAAGTATAGCAAGTAGAAAAAGCTTGGACAGAGAGACGTTTTCGCTTTGAAAAGATGTGGTTGAGACATCCAAACTTCAAAAAGCTAATAGAACAGGGATGGCTTTCAATGTCAGACGAGATGGACATCACTGGGAACCTATCAAATTGTACAACTTTGTGTGGAAAATGGGATAAGGAAGTCTTCAGAAATATGTGCAGGCAAAATCAAAATTTGGAGGAGAAAATTAGAGTGCTATAGTCGAGTCCAATAACCAGATCTACTAAAGAACTTTTGAATCAATACCCTGAGGAAAGAGAGGAGCTTCTCTTACGTGAGGAATAGATGTGGGCCCAATGATCAAGAATAGATTGGCTACAAGAAGGTGACAGGAACACTCGCTTCTTTCACTTACGGGCAAAGTGTCAATAGGAACGTAACTTGATCTTAGAGATACAAATTGAGAGTGGTGATTCTAGTCAAGACCCGCAGGTTATCTCGGACATGTTTTGAAATTATAACATCTCTTTATTTACATCTGCTAGCTGCCAACAGGTTGAAAAAATCACAAGCTTGATAACTCTAATGGTTTCTGAAGAGATTAATGCTATACTGCGTAAGGAGTTCACGGGCGATGAGGGTAAGGAAGCACTATTTCAAATGCACCCGAATAAAGTACCTGGTCCAGATGGTATGCCACCTTTATTCTTTCAGGAATACTAGAATGCAGTAGGACCTAAAGTGACTACCGCTATTCTCGGCATTTTGAATGGTGGTCAGGATCTGACGAATATAAACGCTACCATCATTGCAGTCATTTCAAAGGTCAAGAATCCAACTACCTGCACAGAGTTTCGCCTGATCAGTTTGTGTAACGTGATAATAAAGGTGGCAACTAAAGCCATAGCTAATAGACTTAAACCTCATATGAACGACATTGTGTATGGAAATCAAGGGGCCTTCATCCCAGGTTGCTTAATTACAGATGTTGCTCTGATTGGGTTTGAGATGTTTCACTATCTCAAACAAAAATCAAATGGTAAATCAGGCTATTGCGCACTAAAGTTAGATATGCAGAAGGCATATGATAGGATCGAGTGGGAGTTTTTGGAGCGGATGATGACAGCAATAGGACTCGAAAGTGGTATGGTTGAACTGATAATACGGTGTGTTCGGACAGTCACATACTCAGTACAGGTTAACGGTTCAATTGGAGAGAGCTTCAAGCCAACAAGGGGCCTGCGACAAGGGGATCCCTTGTCTCCCTATCTCTTCCTCTTTGCAGCAGAGGGTTTCGAGGCCCTATTGAGGCATGCTCACATGTATGGTTTGTTACACGAGATCTGTCTAGCTCAAACTATACCAGCCCTCACACACCTTTTTTTTGCTGATGATGCCTTATTTTTTTCCCGAGCTAATGAGACAGAATTTTGGAGAATCTGGCAGGTATTGGATGTCTATAAAAAAGCCTCAGGATAGCGGGTCAACTTGGGCAAGAGTGCCGTGACTTTCAGTCAGAATTTGAGTGACATATAGATGGAGAAGCTATGGGGAATTCTAGGAGTTCGAATGGGAGGGGACGAGGAAACCTATCTTGGACTCCCAAGTGTTATTGGCCGCTCGAAGAAACAGATATTCCTATATATTGAGCAGCGTATACAAGATAAGATAGGGACATAGAAGGTAAGAACACTCTCCTGTGCTGGCAGAGAAGTAATGATCAAGTCGGTTCTTCAGTCTATTCCAACCTATGTTTTGAGTTGTTTCAAGCTTCCAACTGGTACATGTGAACACATAGAGAATATGTTGTGCAACTTTTACTAGGGTGAATCTCCTAGGAGCGTAAGATACATTGGCATAATTGGGTTCGTTTATGTCGATCTAAGAGAGATGGCAGTCTTGGTTTTCGTCGGTTACAAAATTTTAACAAGGCAATGTTGGCCAAGCAGGGATGGAGGCTTTTAACTAACCCAAATTCTTTTATGTCATCAACCTTACGAGGCATATATTTCCCACAGATTCCTCTCCTAGAAGTGGAGCCTTCACCTGCTGCAAGTTTACATGGTGAAGTATATTGAGTGGTATGAAACTCCTATGGCATGGCCTAGAATGGAGGGTTGGTTCAGGAGAGAGGGTTCGGTTCTGGGATGATGTATGGCTACCTGATTCAGCACATAGATACCCCGCTTATCGGTTTCCGGGTACGGACTCCTTCCATTTTGTTGCTGATTTTATGCAGGTGGATTCAACAACCTGGGACGTGGATTTGATTAGGCAGTGTGTTTTGGAAGAAGATGTCAACCGCATTTTAAGTGTACGTCTTAGCTCACGACAATCAGAAGATGTACTTAGATGGCGTCACACTTTAGATGGCGAATATTCTGTCAAGAGTGGTTACCATGTGGACTTTAATGCCTGGTGGTCTGAATCTCCTTTGACTACTATACCAAATTTTGACACTACCCTGCTTTGTAAGTGTTGGGATCTGAGGTGTCCTCCATGCATGAAAACTCTTTTGTGGCGAGTGATGGACAATAATCTACCAGTTAGGGCAAATCTGATTCGACGGGGTATGAAGGTGGAGGACGCTTGTCCTTTGTGTGGTAAAGAAACTGAAACCATCTTACACTTGTTTTTTGTTTGCCCGACCATGCAGAGCTTGTGGAATGACTTGGGTGTTGCTCACCAACTGTCAAATTTTTCAACGATAACCGAGGCCCTCTCTTTACTTCTTTCAACTTCGGAAGCCATGGAGTGCAGTAGAAGAGCCGCCGCCCTATGGTCTCTATGGAAGATACAGAACCAAAAGGTGTTCCACCCTAATAAAGAGGTGATATTCACGATAGAAATGGAGAAAGGCCTCCGGTTCCTAAGGGACTATCTGGAAGTGATGGTGAAGCCAATGAGTGTTCGGCCAGAAAGGAATACTAGATGGCGTCCCCCAGAAGCAAGATGGATTAAGGTGAATGTCGATGCCAGAATCTGTGAGACTAGAGAAGGCCAGGTTGGGGTGGTAATACGAGGGAACATGGATAGTTTGTTGCTATAGTAGTCCGACTCTTTCAACACATTCATCATCCTACTTTGCTAGAAGGTCAAGATATCTTGACGGGCCTTGAGTTTTCTGCGACCTTGGGGTTGGATGGAGTGGTTATGGAGTTGGACTGTCAGGTGGTGATCAATCAACTAGCTAAAGGTGGCTCGAATAGGAGTGACTTGGGAATGATTTTGGATGATTGTCGGGCTGCTTCACTTGCTTTTAGTCAGGTACGCTTCATGTACACAAATAGAGAAGCAAATGAGGTTGCATATGTTTTAGCTAAACGACCAATTCCCCAAGGTACGGATATACAGGTTTTCACTTGGGCACTGGTTTTTTTGAATGAGTTCGTAGAAAGAGATACTCCTGTAACGGGTGGGGAATGATTGTTTGGGTCAAAGTAGAGTTCACGTATTAGCAGTATTAACACCGTGCAGTTTTCACTACAATGCACTCTTTTCCTATTTCTGGGTTTTTTCCCGTACGGGCAGGTTTTACCGGCATAGGTTTTTAATGAGGCCGGCGACTACAACCGGATCATTATCGGGGGAGCTCTACTTGTTAGGCGTTGGGGAAGATTTTCTTTATGTTATGTTTTTGGGCCAGTTTGTTTTGGGGGTAAATTGCCCTCCCGTCCCTCTTCTTTGCTTAAATTACTATTTTTTTCCCTACTGTTTAAAAAATAATGATTTCGTCCTCCAGATTTGATTTAATAGCACTCTAAGGTCCCTGGTGCCGGAATCGGAAAAAATCAGGCAACCGGGGACCTGAAATGACCAAATTGCCCCTCCCTCTTCCTCCATATCGACGTGTAGAACCGGAGAAGGAAGAGAAGTTAGAGAAGGAAGATGAATGGAGGGAGAGAGAGGGCCAATTTGGTCATTTGAGGTCTCCGGTCGCCGGAGTTTTTTTTCGATTTCGGCATCAGGGACCTTAGAGTGCTATTAAATCAAATCTGGAGGACGAAATTATCATTTTTGAAATAGTAGGGAAAAAATAGTAATTTAAGCAAAGGAGAGGGACGGGAGGGCAATTTACTCATGTTTTGGAGCCATGCAGACTTTCTACGTTGGCTTTTGCCTTATCGGATGTAATGCTCTTGTTATCAATGATATTAACACCTTTTCCCGCAAAAAAAAAATACATCATTAATATAGACGCTAAAAATAGAAGTCTAAGAAAATATGTCATTCATAGTTTGTTGGAATTCATTTAAATTATTTTTTAAGTCTAATGACGTAACTTTTTACTCATATTGTCCAACGGAGACGGTGAAAACAGTTTTTTTTTTTTTAGGGAAAAACAGTTTTGTATCTATCGTTGGTTGGACTTGGGCTTGTGAGAAGGCATATTTCATATCAATTTTTGGAGAAAATAAACGATGCATTTAAGCCATTTAATAGATCTTTTTTATTTGGTATAGGATATCGAATCTATCTCACGATATTATTTAATGGTATATAATTAATGACGAGGCATTGGACACCTCATTGGATCTTAGAGTTTTTTACAATATAAAATATTGTACAACTTTATGGAGATTTCAATTTTTTATCAACTATTTTTTCTTCAGTTCATCAATTTTTTTAAAGAACTCAACCATTTCAAAATTCACTTGAATTGGTCAAACTTTGGTTAGAATTTGTCATTCATTGAAGTTAGATTCATATAGTAGGTCTATGACATTTTTTTCTGTCTGAGAAGGTTATAAAATTATGATCTAAAATTTATATTTTTTTTGTTTGATAATAAGATCATTTAACTAATTGACAATACATTGATGGTGAAACCTACGATTGTTGCTATATAAATAATGTTCTTTGGACATTATAAGAGAATGCAAGCAATTTTTTTAATAGATAAATATTTAGTATTATTTATTTCTGGATAATGGGTTTATGAAAAAAAAAGAAAGAATAGATTTTTTATAATTATTTTATTCTAAAAAATACAATTATGATCATATTGATAAAATATAGTGAGATTGATATATGGTGTTTTAATGATAATAGTATAATTAATATTGGAAACGAAAAGAAAATTTGTCAATATCTCAAAATTGTGGACAAATTATCCCTTAATGCCTAACTTTTGATTTGCCTGCTCTTAGGTCACTAAATTTTAAAAATCAATATTTCAGTCTTTTAAGTTTGGTAAAAATAGACGCTTGGGTTCCTTGCAGATGTTAGCATATGTTTTTTAATTTTTCTCATTGAAATAAATAAAATACTCTTAAACCAAAAATAAAAATAATTATCTTCTTCAATTTTTGACCAAGACACAAAAAAAAATAAGTAAAAAATAAGATGAAACTTATTAAAATCAAGAAGATCTAATACCGCCACCTGGTGCTTGAGAGGATCCTAGCCTGATATGAATCTTGTTGAAATTTCACTCGGAAGCTAGATCTTTTCTACTTTAGGATGGCGGAGAACTTGACCTATCGTTTGCGCCTTGTGCAAGAATTTTGGTGTTGGTTAACCGTGACCTGTTGTTGTAGTGAAATGCTTAATTCAATGTGAATACGCCACAAACAGAGATGAAATTTCTGTTTGATTAGTGAATGTCCTAGCTAAGCAATCCAACTAGCAAGAACCAAGAGAAATATCAAACACACGTTAATTTTAACCAAAAACAATGTGCCTTCTTATTAAATTCGTGGCCTCCTTTATATAAAGGTTAAAATTGACTTAGATAGACTCCAAAGTCAACAAGATAAGTCATAAAGAGTTCTAAACTTATCAAACTACCTAAATAAGAAATAAATAAATGTTTATCCTAAATAAAATAGTTATCCATTACTGAATAACTCTTATTCCTAACAAAATAGCAAACTGAATAATTATCTATTGTTGGATAATTGTCATTCCTAAAAAATAGCAAACTCCTAAAAAATAGCTAAATTACTCCTAAAATGTCTTTAGGAGATTCATGACCGTTAGACTTGTAGAATATCCTCCATTGGGCTTAGAAAACGTGCTTTGGGCCCAAACCTTCTTAAATAGTCCATTAAAATCAGATTGAAACTTCTTGGTTCTTACTTTGATGACTAGTCCAATTAGAACTCAAACTAGAATTGTTTTTGTAGCATAATGTTGGACGTGTTCACATCATTCCCCTCCTCTTAAAAAGGATTTATTGTTAAATCATCAACTACATTTAGCGAGCTCAAGTCAGAAACATTAAAAGTTGCACTTACATTATACTCACCAAGTAAGTCAAGTTCATAAACATTATTTTTAATGCGTTCTAGAACTTAGAAGGGGTAATCCCCTCTTGGTAGTAACTTGGAATGTTGTTGCGCTGGAAAGCGCTCCTTCCTCATATGTAACCAAACCCAATCACCAGGTCGAAAGACTACTTTGTGTCGTCCCATATTTGCTTGCTTTGCACAGTACTTTGTTCGTTGTTCAATGTTTATCCATGCCTTCTCATGTAGCTGCTTGACAAATTCAGTCTTCTTCTTTCCATCGAAGTTAACATACTCAGTCAAAGGTAAAGGTGATAAATTCAATAGTGTCAAAGGATTAAAGCCATACACAAGTTCAAATGGTGAAAATTGAGTAGCGGAATCGACTGATCGGTAATATGCAAAATCAACATGTGGCAAACAATCTTCTTAAGTTTTAATATTTTGCTTAATGAGTGCCCATAATAGAGTAGATAAAGTCCTATTAATAACTTCTATTTTTCCATCTGTTTGTGGATGACAAGTAGTAGAGAATAATAGCTTGGTACCCAACTTACACCACAAAGTCTTCCAAAAATAGCTAGGGAACTTAGTATCTCTATCTCAAATGATTGTCTTAGGTATGCCATGCAACCTCACAACTTCTCTATAGAACAAATCAACAATATCTCAATCATCATCAGTTTTATGATGTGGAATAAAATGTGCCATCTTAAAAAATCTATCCACAACCACAAAAATTGAGTCTAACGTTTACTCCTAGGCAAACCTAACACAAAGTCCATGGTAATATTAATTCAAAGGTTCAGTAGGTATAGGTAAAGGGGTATATAAACCGTGGGCTTCACTTTAGACTTAGCTTGCTTACATGTTATGCAACGACCACAAATTCTCTCAACATCTCGCTTCATATGCAACTAGTAGAAATGTTGTTATAGGATTGCCAAAGTCTTTATAATTCCAAAATGCCCCATTAGTCCACCTCCATGAGATTCATGTACTAGCAATTCTCTTATAAAATAATTAGGTACACAAAGTTTTTCACGAAACAGAAATCCCTCATGTTTAAAGAACTTACCAGAAGCAACTTTCTAAGTTTCTTTAAACAATTCACCAAATTCATTATCATCAGCATATAACTCCGTAATGTACTCAAAACCAAGTAAATTTGCATCAAAGGTTGTGATCAAAGCATAACTTCATGCAAGTGCATCATCAACTACATTCTCTTTACCTTGCTTATGGTGTCTGACATATGAAAATGTCTCGATAAATTCCACCCAGTGTACATGTCTCTTATTCAGCTTTTATTGATCCTTTAAATGCTTTAAAGACTCAAGGTCAGTATGAAATCACGAATTCCTTGGGCCACAAGTAATGGTACTGCGTCTCCAAAGTTTGAACTAATACATACAACTCCTTGTCATAAGTTGGATAATTCAAGGCTGCTCTGCTTAGTTTTTTACTAAAATAGGTAATTGGTCGTCCTTCTTACATAAGCACTACTCCTATTCCAACACCTAAAGCATCACATTCAACTTCAAATGCTTTAGAAAAATTAGGTAATGATAATAGAGGGGCATTTGTCAACTTATCCTTGGTGAGTTGGAACGCCTACTCTTGAGCTCCACCCTAGCTAAAACCAATGTTCTTCTTCATTATTTCAGTAAGTGGTGCAGCTATGCTACTAAAGTCCTTTACAAATCTCCTATAGAAACTAGCTAGTCCATGAAAACTTCGAACATTAGCAATGCTTGTAGAATTTGGCCACTCTCGGACTTGGCTTATATAGTATGATTCGGGGATCGAATGCACTACAAGCAAGGGATTATAGGATTATGTATATTTGACATGATGAGGACATCGTGTATTTAAGGAAAGATGAATGTGATACCCGGTACATATGCTGTGTGAAATACTTAAGTGATTTGATGATTACTAACCATATTAACAAAGTGCACCTTCTTTTCTAACACATATCCGGAAAGAACTCTAAGATTAAATGCATTTGACCAAAAGTAGGATTAGGATGAGTGACCCCTAGAAAGTTTCTCAAGGTATATGCGAATGAAGACAAAGCATGCTAAAAAAAATTCATGTTGGTCTATAGATCCAATTGGTCAAATTACGGGATGGTACAAAGACATTTTGAGTGACTTAAAGATTTTGTAATAAACTATTTTATGGAAACCACAAACTAGTAGGACTAATCCAATCAAATGTTTTAATGGATGATCAGATACTCGAATATGCTACCTAAAAGTGTTGGTTGCTTTAAATTTGGCAAAATACCATTGTCTTTCAAAATGGCATTACTATAGGGCCTCTTCTTTTATATATATATATATATATATATATATATATATATATATGCATATGAGTTTTCCCAAGCTATGCTTAATCAGAATATTTCAATTCTCTCAAGGCACGGGTAATTGTATTGATAGAGACATATGTATAGTTTTTGTGGTAATTATCCCTACTTAATTAAATTTTTATAACTATATATATTTTATTGTATATCCCTACTAAAATTAAAAATTGACTCTGCTATAAAATTGATCAGCCTATAAATTGAAACTTAATTTTATAAAAATTAGAAATTGATCCCTTTTTTAAAATATTCTTGCTCCGTCTCTAGACATGTCCACCACCTGGTTTTGTAAAGTTAAACACTATTGGCGCATTAGTTGACAATCTAAGAGTATTCACAGGCTAAGTCCTTAGTTAATAAACTTATTATACTTTTTTAGTGTTGAATTGCATCGTTTGTTAAACTAACAGGTTCTGCAGCGAATGCAAGAAGAATCTTCATAGGAAGTGGCTGATTCAGGCTTTAAAATTATACTTTTGGTGTGTTGAATTGCATCTTGTGGCCATGTTGTTGGGGAACTTTTTCTTTGCCACGATGTTTTCTTATCAGAATCTTTCACAGTAAAAAATTGATCTGTGTTTTTTTAGCTTGAATGATTTTGATATGTGTTTACAATCTAAGTAATACGAGAGAATTCAATACTCGTTTCAAAATGTATATGTGCTTGTGGATATGTTGGACCAACCTATACGTGACTTGGTTAGGGCTATCAAAGTTACTACTATTAGTTTTGGCTGATGGGAATGATTCTTTTCCTTCCCGGTCTAGGTTGTAAGTTGAATCCTATCTTTAAGTGTATTTAATTGTTTCGTCCTAGACGAATTCTCTTTTGGTGTACCTATTCGGTGATTTGTACTTCTCGAACCCATGGCGTAATCTTTCCTTGCAGTACTACAATTATACTTTGAAAAAAAAATCATTTATCACACTACCTTTAAGAAAAACTAGTGCCCCTAGGATCACTAAGAATGCATTTACTGAAGAAAAAAAAATACTATGTTCTCTTTGATCCCACTCTTTACATTTTTTTAAGTCTAAATTTTTTAATTAATAACTCAAAAATGTTTACAAAATATTTACACCATGGTCATGACACAACGATAGTAACATTTTTAAATTAATAGATTATTAGTTACAAGAGTGATGAGATTGTCTATAAGTATTAATATCCAATTGACTTGTTAACTTAATATTTTATGTTGGTTATACAGATTTTTTAATATGTTATTAGAGTGAATTGATATGATATTATTAAAATTCTTAATTGACTGATGTTCGTCACAGGTCAAGTTAAATTTTAATTTGATAAATTTTGTACAAGATCTATTTGAAGGAAGATTATTACATTGCTCATTAGAAGAGTTGTAAGTATACATAACTGTTAAAAATTGATCAACTCATTACATTGATATTTTGAATAGGGTAAAAAATTGAACATACTTCCAATAATCTCTTGATACACTTCCAAAGTACAACACCTAAAATGATTCATATATTTTAAGCACATGTATATATGACTATAGAACAGTGCAACTTGGGGTATGAGTCGTGCATTTTTATGGGGAACATGTAAAATTTAATGGAAAATACTTTGAAGTCTCTAAGGTTTGATGTTGTGCATTGGAATGTCCATTCCCAATTAAACGAGTTCCTAAATTTTGACAAATCAAACTTATTAGTCCCTCTAACTCATTTGTGTGCCATATTCAATTATTTCATTCCATGAGATTACCAAAACACCATACTTTATTTTAAAATTTCAAAGTCATACTAACTCACAAAAATGATCCACCCACCATGACGAAAAAAACATGGAAGTGACCGGAAAATGACCCACATGGTACAACCTCGATCAACATAAACTTGCACTACATCATCTTTAAAGAAAGAAGAGATTTATTGAAGCTCATAAGTCATAAAAAGAAGTAATTGAGATTTTTGTTTGAGTTCTTCGCTTGGGATGGAAATCAAGGTAAGTGGGATGAGAGAGTTTGGACTTTGTTAGTTCTCGTAGTTTTTTTATGCGACCAGATTTGTTTCTAGATGTGTATTTTTGCTCGGGATTGTTCTAAATAATAAAATAGTTTGCTCAGTTGTTTTGAAATGAATAGTCAGATCAAGTTATGATGGAATGATTTCACATAGATGGTTCGCTCTATTATAATATGATTCGTCTAGTTATTAAAAAATGATTCGACATATGCTGGTTTGGTTAGTTATAGTAAAATAATTTTTCTAGTTATGGTCGATTATAGTCCTAAAAAAGTATGTCAGAACTAAATCTAGTCCCTTTTTTATATTTGGATAGTATTTGTTATAGTTTGGTTTGATAGACTTTATGAAGATTTGAGATAGAAAAAATTCTTATAATTATCTATTGAATTTTAAAAATTTTAATTAGCATTATCTGCATTTGTAAATCATAATTAATTTTTTGTTATTATATTGAGTGTACAAAATTTGATGCCATGTACAAAATTCATATTAACGAATATAAAAATATTAATTAAAAAAATTAAAGTTAATTAGGTTGATGATGTGAAAGATAGTTATATTAATTGTTTATTGGTTGGGGATGGGTTGGAGTGAGGATGCTGCTGGGTAAAATATTGAGTGTAAGGGGATGGGTTGAGGTGGATGAGTGAGAAATTAATTAAATATTACAGGAATGGGTGGGGATGGGTTGGGCAAGGATGATGCTGCGGATAGTTTAAGGAACGAATATGATCGTATATGATATCAAAACTCAGGCCTTTTGAATAACCCCTAAAGTTATAGGTTATGAAAAAATCTGGCTCTAGCAGTGCATCTAAACCCCAGCATGCAACTCATTATCAGGGTTTTCAAAAACCACCCGAAGGTCGACCTGGAATTAGTTCCGACCTTCGGGTCAGCTAGTCCGAATGGCCCAATTGTCAGTCGGATCAGATTTTTTTTTTTTGATTTTTAAGTAATTTTTGAAATATAGATAAGTATATAGGTAAATAATTTATAAACTTTATAAAAAATATATAAAAATTTCAAAATTTCCGGACGAACTGTCCGGCCCGACCGAACTTTCCAGGCAAATTATCTGGTCGGGCAAAAAATTGTCCAGTCCAACCAGAACTTTTTTTGACATAAAAATGACCTGCCCTAAATCCCAATTCGCAATCCAACCGGTCGGACCGCATTTTTTAAAACCCTGTTCATTATGCTTTTCTGTGGGCTTGATCAGCCAAATAAGCCCAGTGGTACATGATCTTAGTTTGACATTTAATCCGCAGCAAAGGTTGCAATACGGCGACGTCGGCGAGGTCATTTTCATCCATCAAATAACTCACAAGCCGACGTAATTTTGGTCAATTAGGGGACCACGGCACATTCCAGCAAAGTGACAAAATCCCAACTTCTGGATAACGAATGCCTCGTCCCACGCATCATTTCCACCGTTTATTTTCGGCTTACGTGTAATCCAAATTCAAGATTCCGCCTGGAAAGAAGTGGCCGAGATTTCAACATGCTTCGTTCCTTTTTAACAAGTTGTTTTATGCTATAACGGGCACAAAGTTTAAGATAAAAGTTTAAATAAAAATATATCATTATAAAAGTTACCGTTAAATATTTTGATATTGCTTAACCATGAATATGCTTATAAAATACTAATAATTGCAGAAATCCCAAATGGTTTTTTTTAGACCAAGGGCTTAGAATCTATCCGAAGGCAGCTTGTAGCCTTGTCCAATCATCAATCACCATAATTAGACTACTACAAAAATGGTAAACTAATATGGTGGACCCGTGCGAATTTGTTCAAGTAGTTAATGACTTGATTTACTTCAGAATGTCTTGAATTAAAATTTCATAAATATAAAAGACATTATTAATAAAATTGTCTCTAAAATAAGATATGAGTGAATGCTAAAGATAAAAAAATAGGTTCACTTAAATACTTCGTACGTTTCACACATTTTTATTTTAAACTATATGGTTTCAATTTTTTTATTTTGGTGACAAAGATTTCCAAATTTGACACTTTTGGCCACAATCTCCTAACATAAATTAGTTTTGTCCTAGATGATATTTTGGTGATTATCCATAATAACGCTACATTGTATATCTCTATCTTACATGGCATTCACATAGAAAAGTTAAAAAAAAAAAATCCATGTAAACTCGTAATCTCCCAGATCTATCAAAATCAGTACATCAAGGGGCGTTAACGTGGATGCATTAATTTCGGCAGATCAGGGATTTAAGTTCATATTTTTTTTAATGTTTTCACGTCAGTATTGCCTATAATAGAGAGAGAGAGAGAAAAAAATCTAGTTAGGAGTTTGTAATAAAAATTAAAAATTTGGTGAATTCCCCTCACGTCTCGCATTTGTTTAAATTACTATTTTTGTTCCTACTGTTTCAAAAAAGAGACTTTCGTCCCCCTAATTTGCTTAAATAACACCCTAAGTTCCCTAGTGCCAGAAACGAAAAATTGCTCCGGTAACAAAGGACCTGAAATGACGTTTTTGTCCTTAGTCAAAAGTTAAAAAAATAGAGTTAATTAAACTTACCCAGACACTTTGACTTCCACAGGCCCTTTGACTTCCACCACCGCCGTCGCTCTGTCATCATCGCCACCGCCTTCAATCTCCAAGTTAGCAGCTCCACGCTCACCCAATGCGGCCTTTGACTCGGCAAGATTACGCTCATCTTTTGCAAGGGCCCTACGAGTACCCCCTCTCTTTCTCCTTGCTGGGTTCGACGGGTTTCGTTGAGCCGTAGATAGCGAGTCCTCGAAAGCGTCGATGGCCACGTGGATGAGGTCTAGTTGGATGAGGAATCCCATTTGACCTTGTACCTCATATAGCAGCTCAAGCGGTCGTAGTCGAAACTACTTCGGTGCAACTCCTTTTCGATATTAATGGTGCCTTTCTTCTTCGCTATCTTTCTGTTATTGGTGGGATTATAATTGAAAGAGGAAGAGGAGGAGTGGGTTATTAAATAGGACAGAACCTCAAGCTCCTCCGGGGAGAGACCTACCATTAAGGTCAGTATCGCCGCCGAGAGGAAGGATAAGTATCGCTCAGACATGGTTTTCGGCGCTGGCGGGGAAGGGTAGATGACCCCTTTCTGATAGAGTCAAGGGTCTAGTAAGTTTAATTTACTATGTTTTTTTTAATTTTTTACTCAAGGGCAAAAACAACATTTCACGTCCTTAGTTGCCGGAGAAATTTCCCGATTCCGGTATTAGGGACCTGATGGTACTATTTAATCAAATTAGAGGGACTAAATTATCTTTTTAGAAATAGGAAGGACAAAAATAGTAAAAGGCGAGGGACGTAGGGGAATTTGCCCTTAAAAAATTTGAAAATCTTTATCACCAAAGTAAAATCACATTCCACTAATATAAAATGCATTACACTATAACGTATTTAATAGATACACGTAATATGGTGATATTTGCATATGCATTAGCAGTGAGTCGCTACTGTAGGCCATGTAGAAGCACTCATGGATGAAGCGTGATCACCGACATAAATAAAAGATCAGGAAGGAGCCTATCCCACGTTATACGATAATCTTATCTTGCAATGTACCTTCTTCTTCAAAGTCAATGCAAGTACGGTAATCGTGAATGAGTTCTGTAGAGTTTGTGTAAAGAGAAAAAATATTGTTCTCAATAAGCAATATTACAACTTATATAAAAGCAGTAGACAACCCTAATAATACATATGGAGTGGTTGACGTTAAAATATAGGAGAGGATCTAATACTCCTCCACAAGTTGGAGCATACATATCTCAAATGCCCAACTTGCGAAGTAGAAAGTCAAATTTGTATTTGCCAAGAGGGTTAGTAAGAATTTCTGCAAGCTGAAGATGTGTAGGACTTCAAAACAAGTCGTCCACTTTTAATAACTTCAAGAACAAAATGATAGTCAACTTCAATATACTTGGTACGCTCATGAAAACTGGATTTGTAGCAATGTGAATGACCTGTAGTACAAATGTATTGGTCCAGAAGGAAAGATCGCGCAAAAGCATGGTCATCCATTGAAGTTCACAAGTAGCATCTACCATCAAGGATATTCAACTTCTATAGAGGATTGACTCACAGTCGGTTGCTTCTTGGTTTTCCAGGATACAAGTGACAACCCTAGTTAAATAAAATAACCAGTCAAGGATCATCAAGTAATAGGGTAGCATGCCCAATCCAAATTACAATAGATCACAATCGTACTATAAGAAAATTCCTTGCCCTGCTTGTCCTTTCAAATAATGAACCACGCATAATATAGTGTAATAGTGTACTTGATGAGGACACTACATGAACTAGGATAAAATCTGAATGAAATAGCTGAGCTTAGGTTGAGTAATAACCAGGTATATTAGCCTTCTAACGAGACATTGGTAGGCTTATCTATCATCAAATGAGAGGCCATCAACGAGTGCTAGCCTATGGTTCTACTCTATATGAAACACTATTGGTTTAGTGCCAAGAAGACCACAATCATTGATTATGTCTAGTGCTTATTTACACTGAAACACGAATATTCCATCAAGTCCTTGGGCAATGCTCAAATCGAGGAAATATTTAGAACACTATCTTTTATATAGAAGCATCAGGAGAGATATGCCTTAAGCTTAGTAATTGAGGCTTTATGGTTGCCATCAATAATCAAGTCATCGACATAAACAAGAATGCACAGTGATACCCCATCTTGATGAAACAAAAATAATGAATAATCAACATAAGACTGAGTGAACCCCTAGCTACGGAATGCTTTTGCTAGTTTAGCAAACCATTTTCGAGGAGCTTGGCAAAGTCTATATAAAGATTTTTTGATTCGATACATTTTTCCATCATAGACATTTTTAAATCTAGGAGAAAGTTTCACATAGACTTCCTCAGCATGATCAGCATGATTAGCATGAGAAATACATTATGTACGTCAATCTAATGCAAGTACCAAGAACATGCAATAACAACAGCAAGAAAAGTGCGAACAATAACCATTTTTTCCATTGAAACAAATGTCTTATTATAATTGACGCCTTCAATTTGCTTATCTCCTTGCATAATTGGTAAGTTGTATAATATTCAACAGAGTCATCTGAGTAATATTTGATATGATAAATCCATTTATAGTCTATCACAGTCTTGTTAGAAGGTAGTAGTTCCAGTGTCTAGGATTCATTTTGTTCAATGGCATTAATTTCTTTTTGCATAGTTGCTCTCTAATGGGGATCTTTAATAGCTTCTCCGAAATATGCTGGTTTATGTCCATATGTGATAGCGGTTACAAATTAATGTGATGCAAAATAAAGTTAGCACTTGTAACATAATTTGTAATAGGATATACCATACCTGAGGATTTAGAACAATGTGAGGAGGTCGCGGGGGGTCTTTCACTATGCGCACAGTGATTATCAAAACATGATTCATGACATAATCATACACTTGGTTAGGGCCATACGAGCATGCTACCCATGTCCAAAAGAGTCATTTGTTGAGAAAAAAGTTGCCTTGGGTAGCTTAATAACTTCGGGAATAATAGGTGTTGCAAGGTCAATATTTTCATCACTCGTAGAGGATATATGGACAACATGGTCAATAATGTCCCTTTGTTCCATTGGTTCTAGATCATGCAAGGTAATCCCCTGCATTGAGGTACTCAATAGAGGTAAGAGGGTCATCAATATTGATGGTAGGTGCAACTAATTTTTTTAATAAATGAAACAAGCTGAATCGACGTTGTAGCAGATTCAACAAATGGAAACACATCTTCAAAGAAGACTACATCACTATAGACAAAGGTTTCACTGCTCTCAAGGTGGTGTACTTTTGCTCGAATGAGTATCCAAGTAACAAACATCGACAACTAAAAGAGCCAAATTTGTCATTGGCTCGAGGTCAATTGTGTACATAATATAGGCATCCAAATTTGCATAAATTGGAGTAGGAAGGAGCTTTTTAGAAGAGTACCTCACAAGAAATCTTCCCTTTTAGCAAGGGAATTAGAGTTTGGTTTATAAAATATCATACTGCGAGGATACACTCCCTTAGAATTGACGTGATAGATTAGACTAGGACACGACCTATGTTCAAGATGTGACGGTCCTTGTGTTCAATACGCCCATTTTGTTGGCTATGTCAATACAGAGTTCAATGAACTATAATTTATTATTGTTGCTTCGTATCTTTATTTGGTTACCAAACTGGGTCATCACTATAGCATAAAAGTTTAGAATAATAGATGCAACTTTGCTCTTTTCTACTAGTAGATAAATCTAATCCAAACTACATGTGAGTAGTCATTAATAATAGTTAAAAAAAATATCTTATACCATGAGAGGAGCAAATCAAATAGTTTATCAACTTTATTCAGACTCATATCAAATCATTTTCTGGTTTTCTTAGATCAAAAACAAATATCATAAGAAGGTTCTAACAATGAACTAATATCCTTGTTGATTAAAGGTAACATAGCTATAGCTTTAAGGGATGAATGTCTAATCCACTAATGCTATAATCTAATAGATTCACTAACAATTGGCTTAAAGGTATGAACAAGTGAGACGCCGCACAAAATATAGACCTCCATCCACTATTCACTCACATCAATCACTATTTTGAAAGTGCGGTCCTATAAAATGCATAACTTGTTAGCAAAACTAGTTTGTATAGTAAAAATCTTGAATCTGTTGAGACATAGAGATTAGATTATACCTCAATTTTGAAAAAAAGGAACATGACATATTGTCAAAGCCTTGTCCTAGCTTGATAAATCCTCCTTTAATAGCCTATGCCTCACTACCATCTGGTTGCCTTATTGAAAATAGAGGAATTTTTACAATAGCACTTAAAAAATTCAAATCACCAATAAAATAGTTTGAAGCTCCTGTATCAAGAAGTCAATGAGTACCAACTTTCTTACCAGACAGCTTGTCTATTGAAGTAGTTCTTGTACTACCATACTTAGCCCCATTAATGACTTCAACCACTTAGTTCCATTATTCATTTATCATCCAAAGAAAAGTAGATTGGTCTACTTCATATCTGTTTCCATTACCCGTAGCAAGTCCTTCAGATGGGCAAGTCTATACAGCATGTGCGACCTACCCACGCCCTTGCCTAGTGCCACGACCTGATGTACGACCGCCTCTCCTAACACAGGTAGTAGGAACAAGTTGCCCCTCCTTTCTAAAGTATCACCACTCTGAATAACAAATGAGTGAGACATATTCAGTCATGTTTGGTCATGCCTTATTGTGGTGCTTGCAGATTGGCTTAACATCACTATATTGTGGTGTCTTTCTCTTTACTTGAACTGCAAAACTTAGGGCTTCAATTTTGTCTTCTTTTGTAATGGCCACGATACAGTATTCATCAAACGAGCATGAACTTGATTTAGATTCAGCAAAGAAATAGTGCTCAAGATGTTAGAGCAAAATGTTCGATAGGTTGAGTCATCTAATCTCATTAGAAACTAGTACACCTTCTCCTTTTCTCATTCACAACTTAGTTCCTTCTCAGCTCCACACTTGCATCCACACGTACAGATCGGGTGCTTGACATAAAAATTGATTTCTTCCGATATACCTTTCAAATAATTATAATAATCGCTCAAGATCATTCTCAATTGCTTACAATTTATAATTTCACTCTTTAGTTGATATATGTGCATGACGTTACCAATAGAAAATCATTCTTTTAAGTCTTCCCAATGATCCTTCACAGTCTCCATATAGGACACACCAAAATGCAACAATGGATCGATAATATTAAAGATCCATCCTACAAACATGGCGCATTCATGGCACTTTAGTCGCCATAATCTAGATTAGTTTCAGATGGTTACTATATGCGAACATCTATGATAGCTAGTTTCTTCTTGGCTTTCAAGGTGTTGTGTATCGCCTTCAATCATTCTTCATAGTTATCATCATTGAGTACCATGGGTGTGATAATTACTCCAGGATTGTCAGCATTGGTCATGTAATATGGGGAACTTAGATATGTCATCCGAGAATATTGCATCATAGCTCCTGCCATCAGAGGCGGAACTAGGTATAAAACAGTGGGGGCAATTGCCCCCACTTACAAAAATTTATTTAATAATTTTTTATATTTTTAATATATGTCCGTATTAAAATTAGAAATCGACTCCATAAAAAGTTAATCAAACTAAAAATTAAAATTAAAATTTTAGAAAATTAAAAATTGGCCCACTCGTTATATTTTCTAGCTCCGCCCCTACCTACTGTCGAACTCTCAACTGCCTTATTTTTCTCCCCGCCGTCGGTCATGTTTCTTTCTTAGGTTTAGGGTTGTTATATCATGTGCTTTGATACCATAAAGAATTTGTGTGGAGAGAAAATATATCGTTCTCATTAAGCAATATTACAGCTTATATACAGCAGTAGACAACCTAATGCATATAGAGTGGTCGACATTAAATAGCAAACTGCATAAACATGTACATCCTATATATACGAGAGGATCTAATAAGTTGATTATTAATAGCCTATTTGGAAACATAAAAAATGAATTGAAATGAATTTCTTTCCTGAGTTTTAAAAAGGTTACAGTACTATAAGTATTAATATGGTTGTGTTCATTTTGATCTGGTTTATAAGAAATTTTTTAGAAAGAAGAATTCACATCTATAATAGAGTTGCATTTTTAGGGATTGGAACTTGAAACGTCCAATTTAAACTAAAGCTATTTTTGTAGTTCATCTAGGTCGTTGGTGGTATAGATGGGTAAATGTTTCACCACCGCCACCTTCTAAGTCTTCCAAAGTGTGAAAGAAGAAGACCCCACAAACTATTCTGGAGGTGTGATTGACTGGCACGGTAACAACAATGGTATAAAAAAAGGGTGAAAGAGTTAATATTATTCTTAAAAAGTTGCATCCGTTTAAATTTCAAAATATATTCAAATAGCATATGGTATAAAAAAAGGAATTAGAATATGGGCGACCATATACAACGCCTGATGCAGTAACAAGAATGAGATGCCGATTTCCTCGACGATAATATTAATAAATAAATATTAAGCAATCTCAAAAGAATCCAAAAAAATAGTTGGATAAACAACTCCAACCACTTAAAAAGAGCTATTAATTAAACATTAACTATTATCATAGAGATTACTAGCTGCCGTACCCTATAGCTTGACGTAGACGCTTCTGTGGAAATTTTTTCCTTGGCCACCGATGCGCATACGTCACTCCCTCGTAAATTAAATACAACGAGGAAATGGATAACATTTTTGCTTAAGAAGTTTATCCGTCCATAATTTTGTTTGGTTAAGTACCATTTAATACTTCCGACCAAAAAAAAAGTACCATTTAATACTACCTGGTTTCAGATCTGAGACGTGTAATTTTAAACTTTTTAACTAGGTTTTACCAAGTGACACCTTATATCCCAACTTACTTGGGTTAGTTGCGTGTCATGTAATATTATTAATTCTATGGAAAATTAGGCTAAAGTCCCTATACTTTGAGAATTCAAATGTTTTGGTCCCTACTGTTTAAAAACTACTTTTTCAATCCCTACTATGCAAAATAACCGAATTTTTTGATCCCTAAAAATCAACATAATTTTTTTTATGACTATTATACCCTTCATTTGAAAACCTAACCAAAACCAAAATCAAAACCAAAACCAATCTAACCAAACCAAACCAAACTAAACCAAACTCAAAATTTTTAAACCGAACTCATCGGATGCTGATTGTGGGGGCAACTACTGGAGCTCCTCCGTCGATTAAAAGCAAGCCCTCCGCCTCACTATCGCAACCAGGTTCTTCCTCTCAAATCCCCGGCTCTACCAACGAGGAGATCACGTCGGCTCTCTATTTGCCTTGTGCTGATGTTGATTCCAGCCTCCGGGCTCTCGTTGGTCAGACCGAGGGGTTTGGCAAGTCCGCCATCGGTGGGCTCCACGATGCAATTTACCATGTCACCACTTTAGTTGGTCAGTTACTGATTTTACCCTTGGAGATGGTCTTGGAGATGAGCACTTCGGCGGTGGTGATGAAGCCAAATGTGAGGGTGCCATCGAGTACGTCGAGCACGAACCTATTGACCAAATCCACCACGTCCTAGTCACTCATGCTCAGGACCATCCCTTCTCCGAGCTTGACTCTGTCACCGTCATCAACAACATGTTCAATCCAGACACCGTCGTCATCGCCTTCAGGTTAGGTTGATATGACTTTGTCTTTGTACGATCGTGCTAGGACCGAGAATTGGCGACTGAAATGTATTGCTTTCACCACCGTGATTATGTTGCACTATAAGTCCTGCAACTTCGACAGCAAGTACAATGGTTTTGGGGTACTAGATTTTTTGTCGGAGTTCTAGTTTAGGTTTTAATTGAGTTGGTTTAGTTTTAATTGATTTGGTTAGATTGGTTTTGGTTTTGGTTTTTGGTTAGTATTTCAAATGAAGGGTATAATAGTCATAAAAAAAATTATGTTGATTTTTAGGGACCGAAAAATTCGGTTATTTTGCATAGTAGAGATTGAAAGAGTAATTTTTAAACAGTAGGGACAAAAATAGTTGAATCCCCAAAATACAGAGACTTTAGCCTAATTTTCCCTTAATTCTATTTTATTTTTGATAAGTTTGTGTTATTATTTTATTTATTTATCTACTACATTGTTAATTTTATCTGCATAAATTTTGTTGTAATGATAAATTCATTGTTGATAAATGTAATGAACGTACGCTACTTTATGAACATTAATCTTTAACATATTGAAATTCGCAATTTCATGTTGTAACAACACATCGTTGTATTCTTATATCATTTTTATGCAATGACCGTAGTGATTTAATAGTTTGATATATTATTATTTGCTAGTTGTTTTTATTGTAATTCAATTATTTGATCTATTGTGATTCACCTCCTTAAAGTGAACAAATATATATTCCTGCTATCTACATCATAAAAATATGAAAATAACATATTGTTAAACTATTGGTTTGAATAATATGAGTTGGTCTAAACTACTAGATGGTTTTGAACTATATAATATACTAGTTTGAACTACATGATACGATAATTCAAACTACATGATAAACTAATTTGAACTATACGATGCACCAATTTAAACTACATTATACAATGATTTCAACTACACAAGATAATAGTTTGAATTACTTGATACAATAATTTTTCTCTTTAGTTAAAATGGGTTGACCACAACTAATACAATGGACATAGATGGTGCCTCCCACTTTTGACCACTACCAAGCCAAGAACCTAGGGAAGAAGATGATGTCCTCCTTGTCCTTGTCGTGAAGTTACCAACGATGCCATCTTTGGTTATGTTCCCTTCCGCATGATGATATACGTGACCGCCCCGTTTTACAACGTGAAGTTGCTATAGAGAGAGAGAGGAGGAGAACTCATCTGTATTGTCGTCGACCACAAGATCGAAGTCTGTGTCAGACTCTAAAATATGAACCGTTATCTACTTATGAAGCGCCAATAACAGATGTTGACCTAGGGTTTGATAAGGAGCAAGCCAATGCTTACGCACGCCACATCGTCGCCATTACCGCTAGAGTCTATTCGCTGAGCCACCCCTTGAGTCTCTATCTCAGTTGCATCCCCACTATCATCCACGGTGTTTATCGTTAGGTTCGGACGAAGCAAGTGAGAGAGTTTCCCTCATCGGTCTTCCAGGAGAGAGTGATTTTTCAGAGGACAAGGAACATCCATGGAAATTGATCCAGGTTACCTAAAGGGAAGCTGGTTTACACGAGCTAAAAGAAAATTAGAAGTGGAATTCGTAAAATGAAGTTTTTTGAATTCATTTTTAGAGGATTAGATACAATATTTTTTAGAATGGTACTTAGGCTAATTGAATGATATTGATCGTAATTGCACAAGACATAGATGGACTTTCAAATACTTCATAGGACTGTATTAGATTTAAGGGTAAATTATATTTGGCCCCCTGTGGTTTGGGGAATTTAACTCTGGCCTTCCCCTCATTTGTAATTCGATTAAAAAGTCTCTTTAGTATGATAAAATTGTACCATTTCACCCCTGAAGCTGGAACGGGAAGAGGGGAGAGAGTATTTTTAGGTCAGGGGTATATTTGTCTTTTTCCGTGGCCTCTCGCCGGAAAATTCTCCGGTTCCGGCTTCAGGGACCAAATGGTACAATTTCGTCATACTAAAGTGGCTTTTTAATCGAATTGCAAATGAGGGAGAGAAGGCCAGAATAAAATTTCCCAAACCACAGGGGGCCATATATAATTTACCCTAGATTTAACCTAACCAAAAACTAAATTCAGTGTTACGAATGAAGCAGCCTGTTACAATGCACCTGACCACAATTAAATTTAAATTCAGGTCCCACACCAAAAAGAAAATGACTGCCTCTATCCAATTTTTGAAAGAGTAAAAATTCATCAAAATATTAATTTTTGTTATACAGATTTTGATTCAATCTAAAAGACAAATTCTTAAATATTAGAAGGTAGAAAAATATCATTCAACCTGATAATAGTACAACAATAAAAAAATCAGAATAAACCAAGTTTATAAAAAATAACTACCACTTCTAAACTTACATAATTTATTATCATACTGATTAATCTGAATTCAAAACTGCTGAATAATACACAAAATACTATCAAAAATCAAATAGAAAAATATAAAGAGAAAGCAGACTCATTACACATATGGACGCGTTTGGGAGTCAACAAGCGAAAAAAAATCCCATAAATCCCTCAAAACGACAAGTAAATCCAATCGTTTCGAGCCCCTCCAATTAAATCGCCAGCTATCGTTTGCCCCGTTGCTCTTTCTTTGGACCTTCCTTCGTATCTAGGTAAAAAATCTTCCTAAACTAAACCCCTAATAATTTCTTAGGTTAGGTTGAACCGGTTATTGCTTCCGCTCCAAGTTTCCTCTACCTCCTTAAAATTGTTGAGAATCAAATATTAACTTCAGTGTGTTTTTGGCGGAAAAATTGGAGGTGGGTCCTTCTTGGATTTTTGTTTTGATTTGGGATAGGAGGGTTTTCTAGCCATCGAATTTTTGTGGGTTTTGGTGTTGGAATTTTCTTGGTTTTGAATTGGGTATAGTGTTCTAGAAGGGATAGAGTTCTAGAAGAGTTTTAAAGTTGCTGTCTTGAGGGGGAGTTTAGTTCATTTGGAAACTATTTAGGGCTTCAGAGTAAAAAGCTCGAAACTTTGACCTCCTTTTGTTCATAATTTGTTCCCTTTTTGAGGTGGGGTGGTCGGGGAAGAGAGGAGAACTTGGGGTGCTGGTGCTTGTGCCTGTGATTTAGGAGGTGTAATTTGCAGTTATGGACGAGTCTCATGGGGGTGCTAGCTCCCTACCGCCTTTCCTTACGAAGACTTACGAGATGGTGGAGGATCCTTCCTGCGATCCGGTTGTGTCGTGGAGCCAGGGCAACAAGAGCTTCATAGTTTGGAACCCACCCGAGTTTGCTAGGGACTTGCTGCCACGGTTCTTTAAGCACAACAACTTCTCGAGCTTTATCCGGCAGCTCAATACATATGTAAGCATGAAGATCTTGTGCTTGAGGATGTGTTTGTTGTGTTTTTTACTGAGTTGAAATGCTTTGTTACTATATAGGGGTTTAGGAAGATTGATCCCGAACAATGGGAGTTTGCGAATGAGGATTTCATCAGGGGTCAACCCCATCTCATGAAGAACATTCATAGAAGGAAGCCGGTTCATAGTCATTCCGTGCAGAGTATCCATGGTCAGGGAGGTAGTTTGCTGTCTGACCAAGAAAGGCAGAGCTTGAAGGATGAGATTGAGAGGCTTACACATGATAAGGAGGCATTAGGTTTGGAGTTGAAGCGTTTTGAAGATGAGCGGAAAGGGTATGAGAAGCAAATGGACACGTTGAAGGAGAAGCTTCAACAAATGGAGCAGAAGCAGCAAGCTATGGTGTCCTTTGTGGCTTGTGTTTTGCAGAAGCCTGGGCTCGCCCTGAATCTCATGCCACAAATGGAAGGGCATGATAGAAAAAGAAGAATGTTGACAATTGACTATCCTTTTTCCAGTGACGAGCCCTGCATTGATGACAGTCGTATAGTGGCCTCCCAAGCACCGGACAGAGAAAACATTGAAGGTAATTCTGTTGCGTCTTCGAGTGTAGAACACAATGCATTGGAATCATCCCTCTCATTTTGGGAGAATATTGTGGATGACATTAGTGGTGGCAGCCCCAATCAACCTAATTCCCATATGGACTTGGAAGAATCAAATAGTTGTTGTCTAGATAGCCCGGATGCATCTTCCATACAAGTTAACGTTGATCTTCGGCCTAAATCCCCCGGTATTGACATGAATGTTGAGCCTGTAGTAGCTAGTGCACCGGAGCCTGTACCTTCAGAGGACCAGGCTATTGTCACAGCTCCTACTGTGGTGACCGGGGTCAATGACGTGTTTTGGGAACAATTTTTGACTGAGAATCCGGGCTCAGCGGACATGCATGAAGTTCAGTCTGGAAAAAAAGATTCAGATGGTAAGAAAAATGACATCAAACCGAGTGATCGTGGAAAATTTTGGTGGAATATGAGGAGTGTAAATAATCTTGCTGAACAAATGGGGCATCTGACACCTGCTGAGAGAACCTAGAACTGCATCTTGGTTGATTAGGATTGTGGCGCCTCGGAGCCTCCGTTGTAATATATTAGTTGATACTGTACTTTGATGTTTGACCTTGTCTTGTGTAATATATATATATACACACACATCAGTGGCCCTTTTTTTGTTAATATCAGGTGGCACCTTTCTGCCAAGTTCTGTTTCGCGTCAGTCCAGCTGAACTGGGTCATTGTACTTTTCTTTCATTTGAAGTTCATACCTCGTTAGTTTCAGGTTTGGACAATCAGCGGAGCCAGCCAGCCACATGCAGGAGTCTGGATTCGAGTACCTTATATGCTTGATCTTACCTTACTTTCCATTTTTTCCCTTGTTAGATCGAATAACTACTACTGAGTACACACGGGTTGGCAAATAAGCAATGTACCCTCTGCATGAGGCTAGTCCGAGGCCAAGTTGGCTATGGTGAGATTGCCCAATATTTACCGAGTCTCGCTACAACGAAAAGGGTAGACTTTCTAGAGCTTACCTCATTACGCTTTTTTATCGTAAAGCTGCTCGAGCTTTAGAAACCACTGCTTGATTTGCAGATCATATGCCAAGGTTGAATTCTACAAATCCTGTGATCTGAAAAGTGAGAAGCATGTATAATGAGTATATCCTGGAGGAACTTTAATCACTGTTTACGAGGCTATCTAATTACATCGGAAGACATTACGGAAGAAAAATTAGCAGCATGATGCTAAATCGTTGTTCTCCTATCTATATTCACAAAGCGGTATGTTCATGTCGAACCACACCTGACAAAAAACCTTGATAAGCTCATGGTACTGGTCGAATTTCAATGTCAGTTAGCACACCAGGATTTCTTCGGGCTCCTCTGGCTGGCTAATCCCTTGCTTCTTGATCATCTGCATCATTGAGTCTCGGAAGTCTATCTGTGGATCCAATGAAGTCTTCACCACCGCAATGCTATCCAGCCGCATGGTCGATCCTTCTTTTCGCTTCTCCTTTCTCTTTGTGGATTTCAAACCTGCTATCTTCATCTCCTCTAAGGCCAAATCCTTCAGGTTTCAGCTTTTGCGGTTACCAACTGCGGAGAATAGGACTTAACTTTGATTGTTAAGTGCTTTGGCCTTTGTTCCTCTATGACTTCCTTGCTTATATACATCGTTTTCCTCTGTTTAGTCTCCTCAATCTTCATTTCTTTGAACTTCTTCCACTCTGGACTCGTTTCTCCTTCGCAAGGTTCGTCGTCCTCTACAACACTCTTTAACAGCTTTTGATCAGCAGAATTTCCTCTCTGTTTTCTGCTCCTCAGCTTCTTGCAACTCTCAATCCTCAACCTCGGAGTCCTTATCTCCACGACTCCAGCACCATCTCTCCGACGCCCTCCACCGGCTTAGCCTCTGCAATGTGGTCCTGTCCTGATGAGTTGGTGGTCATTCTCTTGAACTTGGTGAGCCAAGAAGCGGAAAGACATTGGAGATCAATGAAGGCCTAGAAGAAGAAGAAGAATTTGAAGGAGAAGAAGAAGAAGCCGAGGAAGATGGCTTCTTCCTAGCCCACTTCATTCTTGTTCCTCACTTCTTTTGGTTGCTGCCAAGTGGATTTTATCTGCCGACGTCCCTTGCTTTAAGGTCCTTGACATGAATCGACGGAAATCCAAGGTTTAATTCCCGAGAGGTAAAAAAAGAAGTGAGTTTTCTCTCTAGAACCTGAAGAATATGATAACTAGAGGGAAAAGAGAGGGTTTGTGGCTCTAGCAGTTAGGGAACGGTTGAGGCTGCTCAATGGGAAACGTGAGTTTCTTTCGTAGTTGTTACTTTTAAGAGTTTAAGTTTGGTTTGGTCTTTTTTTTTTTTATTTTTAATTTTCCTTCTCCTTTGGTTTGCAATATTCTCTTTCCAAAGAAATACCCGCCCTGACCACATTGGCAACTTTCTTTCACTTTATGGTTTTGTACTTAGCAAGGATGCCTGGCCCTTGAAACCGTGGGTTAGGGGACCTCTTTTGGAAACTGGCATCAATTTTTTAGGCATTGGATTTGGTGCTGGATGGGTAATGGGCTGCAGCACAGTGCTGGGCCTTTTTCCGGCCCTCAGATCAGAAAGGAAAACATAATAAAAGATCTAACGGCCCGGACCCAGTTGAGGGTAATGGGGGCATTCTTGTCATTTTGATTAAAAACCAAAAAAAGAAAAAGACGTGCATAAGTTACAGAGAAGAACTGTTTAAACAAAATTAAAAAATAGAGAGAGAGAGGGAACGTGGAGAAGAAGACGATTCTGGAGTTTTAGCCGGAGAATAGCTAAGGAGAGCGGCAGAGAAGAAGAGCGGCGGAGAAGAGCGACGAAGAAGAGCGGCAGTGAGACTCTCAGATTGAACAGAGAAGAAGAGCGGCGGAGAAGAGAAACGAAGAATAGCGAAGGAGAACGTGGATACTCGCACACATTATAAATGTAAGCTTCATAGCTCAACTCTAGGTTAACTCGTCAGCCTCTTTTAGGGGCTTACGCCGTGTTGATATTTTGTTGATTTATTTAGCCATCATTAACTGCTTTCCTGTAGGTCCGGTTAGGCTTTTGTCGTCAGTTACATCTGAGCCATTTTCTTTTATGTTTTTGAGCCGTTAATCCTTTTTTATTTTCAAGTGTTTGATGTTCTTGCTTTGGTATTTTGTTTTCGATGATTCGATGGTGCTGCTTGTTGTGATTCGATAGTGCGGATGATGTGATTCGATGGTTTGATGTTGTGATTCGACAGTTTTGCTTGTTGTGATTATTCGATGGTTGATGTTCTCTAGTTCGATGGTTAATGTTCTATTATTCGATGATTGATGTTCTGTAATTCGATGGTTGATGTTCTGTAATTCGATGGTTGATGTTCTGTAATTCGATGGTTTGGTATGTGTAATTTTATAAATATTATTGAATGGTTTGATGTTCTGTTATTGAATAATTTTAATATAACAGTGTGTTTATTCATGTTTTTATGGTGTAGATGGCGTACACATCTTCAACGAGGCCAAATTTACTAAAGGAAGTAAATCGCCTCCTTTTCAGAGTGAAATGTATTGAAGGGGCCAAGGAACGGGCAAAGCTGGTAAAGGATGCTGGTTTTGGCTACATTTTACAAGTCTTGAAGGAGGATATACGTCCTTCTGAGTTGGAAGATTTTTTCCTTGATTGTCGGGGAGATGATGATCTGATGATGGTGACTCCAGATTTTGTGGAGCACTTATATAGCATCCCTGCTGGAGAAGATGAGATCGAGTTGAAGGGAGGATGAAGCAAGTGCTGTGAGAAATTCTTCTTGAGCTACAATGTGAATATGTCTAAGCGATCTTCCATCGAGCTAAAAGAGGTGAAGGAGGTGCTGTTCGGTCAGAGGGGAGTAGTGCTGGATAAAGACTGGGGACAGTTTTACATCCTTTATGGATTATGTGTGTTCTTGGCCCCGCAAGTAAATCACATTGTCTCTGCTAGGTTTTACAATTTCATTAACCCACTCAGCAATGCTTCGAGATACAATTGGTATAAGTACGTAGCTGAAAGGGCAAATGATGGATTTGTGCACGCATCAGTCATCAGTCATCAGTCATCAAGTTGTTCGGGAATATGAACCTGATGGTTCAGTACCAGCAGAGTCTTGGGAATGAGCAAGCTGAGGAATTTGAAGAAGTGTAGCCAGCTGAGCGAGCTGAGCAAGTGGAGCCATCCCATTGACCTATGAATGACCTCTCTAAATTGGAGGAACTATCAACTGTTGAGGTTATTAGTTATATATGTTTTTCATTTAAACACTTATATATATTAGCTGTATTTGACCTTAATTTGTATGTTCTTGACAGCTACAACAATGATTAATTGAGATTCAATATAGCTTAGATACATTGACATATCATAAGGTAGCCATCATGAAGGTTCTTGCTGAAAGGGAGAGGATGGGAGAGAGAGTAGAAGTGGCTGGGGATGTCGAAGAACACGATTCAGAAGACCGTGGTGCAGGAGAGCCTGCTGATGAGACATAGAAGGTAATAACTGATCTCACTATTGAATAACAGCATGCAAAACTATCAAATCATAGCTGTCCCACCATTGAATAATAGAAAGACATGCCATTGAATCCTAAATAGATCAAACATGTGTTCTGACCAAATTTGGCTGTGTTCTTTGTGATTGTAAATAGGAAGCCCTTATCGGAAATGTCCACACAATCAGTCGACCCCATGGATAGTCAGGCTATCCCGAAGGAGGATGCCCATGGACAATCAGAAGAGTCCATGCATGATGCAGAAGAACGTGTTTAAGAGAGCCTGTCGATGACATATATAAGGCAATAACTGATCTCACCATTGAATAACATATAGGCAAACCGTTGAATCCGAAATGGCTCAAATCATGTGTTTTGACCAAATTTATCTCTGTTCTTTGTGATTGTAAACAGGAAGCTCCGCACAAAGAATCATTCGACCCCATGGACAGTCAGTCGATCCCGATACCCCATGACATAAGCAAAGTATGATTCGATTCATAAACTATCCATTCAATAATAATAGGCTGCCCCTGTGGATGTGGAAGCTCCGCACATAGAATCTGTTGAGCCTACCCCCGATGATGCTATCTTCGACTTCACAGATGTTTTAGGTATTGAGAAAGATGCTAATCGGATGGCGGACTTAGCTCATGGCATCAGGGAAGATGCTGTATGGATAGAAGAGTTGGACACGAGCAAGGTATGGTTCGATTACTAAATTTGAAACTCATTCTAGTAATGTATATTAGCAGAATATAGTAAACCATTCAATAACAATAGACTGAACAAGTGAATCACCATTGAATAATAGTAGACTAAACTACTGAATCATAACTGACTGATCATTGAACAACCAAAGACAAACCATTGAATGCAAAACAATTAAAACTTGTGTTTTTGACCAAAATTTGCTATGTTTTTGGTGGATGTAAATAGGCTGCCTTGGTGGAAGATGACTCCATACCCGATGAGGACCATGAGGTCTTGATGGCATTTTCAATGTATGGATGCCAGAGCCAAAGGTGTGTACAGATGAAAAAGCCACTATAATGGGGCATCAAGGTATGGATTTTACCCCTCTATCTTTTTCCTTGGGCATAGAGGGAGTTCCTGAATTCCCGACGCAAGTAAAGCATGGTCAGGAATCAATAGATATAGTTGAGCCCATACTTTTTGTGTCATCCAGCAATTTTGATGACCCTGAATTTATTGACGAGTTGGTAAAATATTTAGATGAGATGGAAGGGGGACACAATCCAGAGATGGGAAAATCTATAGGTGAGTAGGTTATAGCGCCATCGGTCCCTCCCGAATTGACAGAAGAACAACCAATTCATTCCAAGGCGGTTGTAGTTGAACCACAACTTGTGTTGGGCAAGCGTCCACACGAGCCAAACCCAAATTTTGGTGAGCCATATACTAGAGAGATGCAAAGGTATAAGAGGTAAGCAAAGGGTAAAGGAGTCGCAGCAGTTGACGACAAGTTAGTGAATGTTTTATCTGCTGTTGAAGTTGGAGAATTGCAGATGAAGCTGATTGGAGTTGAAAAGTGCACCAGTACAAAACCAATCTTCAACAGAAAATCAATTTGCCAACAGCACTCCAAGATGCCGAGGAAGCTTATGAAAAGATAATGGCTTTTGAAGAAATACAAAAGCTAATGTGGGAGTGTGCAAAGAAGAAGTCTTCTGATAAGCAAGCATAAGTTTGATGTTTAATCAAACCTGTTTTATTTTGCTGTTCTGTTTTCAATGGTTTGCTGTTGTGTGTTTTAATAGTTTTCTATTCTTTGTTTTAATGGTTTGCTATATTGCTTTTCGATGGTTTTGTTGTGATTTATTGTCAAAATTGTTATATAATCTGCTGTATTTTTTTCAGTGGAGAGATTTGGGATTGAGATGGGGATGACCTACTGGTGAAAAATGATGTAGCATCCCTTGGTGCAAAACATTAGATTTTGGTGAACACGCTTGATTGGTTTTTGAAAAACCTTATGAGAGAAAAGGAGTCATCAGGACTTCGTGTGATCTTCCCCTCTATCATTTGCAGTAAGTAATTCAGTATCATTCAATGGTTGATTCATTGTTTTTTAATGGTTGATTTGCTGTGATTCAATGGTTTCTATTTGTGATTCAATGGTTTATTCTTTTTTAGCAGGATAAGTGGTTGAAGAACTCCTACCCAAGCATCGACGATATGTCCGATGACCAAAAAAACTCTCTTCTTGAAGAAATCATGAATTTTGTCCGCAGAGTCTATAAAAGTACACTTGGATTACAGTGACAACAGTCAAATATGTAAGTTTTTTGATGGTTTGGTTTTAGATGATACATATTGATCAAAATAGTTTGGTATCTCTTATTCAGTAGTTCTGTTTGTCTAGTTCAATGGTATGATATCTCTGGTTCAATGGTATGATGTCTAAGATTCAATGGTATGATGTTTATTATTCAATGTTATGATCTGTCTGATTCAGTGGTATGCTATTTCATATATAATGGTATGGTATGATCTATCTGGTTTTTTGTTCTATTTTTGATAGGTTTCTGTCTTTGTTTCGGTGGTTTACATAATATCACTAATATTTTTGTTGTTTCACATGATTGTTTAGTGGTTCTTCCCTTGACTGTCAGACGACCACTATTGCGTGTTTGTGATGGATTTGTACATGCCAGCGTGCTATGTGTTGGACAGCCAAAATGTCAAGAAGGAGGAGGTTTTGTTGGTGAACCTTGGATTGAAGTTGACAGGGCTGCTCTTGCACTATTTGAGGCATAGCACAAGCCGAGATTTCGATCTTAGAAGCTTTATGTTTGAAGTCATGCACTTAGTCCCGAAGCAAGTCAATAACTCTAATTATGGAGTCTATGCTGCCCTATATTGTGAATATTACAACCAGAAATGGGCGAAGGGAAACATTAATCCAGACTTTATGATAAATTAAAAACTTGAAACATATATGATTAAGGCAAGAAAGAAGATGTTTCAGAAGATGGTGTTGCGTTCGGACAACAGGTGCCTCCCAATGTTGCTGAAAAGTGTGCTTCAATTGAGGAAGCCAAAGGACAAGAAGAAGAATTTGACAAAATGAATCATTTTGCTGTAGACAAGTAGAATCTGTTATTCTATGGGACATGAATATGGAATAATGTAGATTGGTTTATGACAATATCAAGTGATACTGTTTAGATGTTCTTGTTTATGACAATATGTTTAGATGTTTTGTTTTGATACTGTTGATAACACAAATATCAATCGAATATGAATATCAAGTGATTGATTATCCTATTTTTTGATGATTTCCTGTTGTTTGTTTCAATGGTATGTTGTTCTGTTAATATTTTCGATGGTTTGCTCTTTTGGTTTTTTGATGGTTTGCTGTTTGTGTTCCGATGGTTTGTTGTTTTGCTTTTCAATTGTTTGATATGTTCTAATTAGGAGTTAGCAATTTTTATTAAAGGTTGGACCTTAATGCATTCTAATTGCAGATTTAATGGTGCTGCTTAAAAGTATTATATAAAATTATTGCATAAATTCGTTGTAATAATCAAACAATCATTGTATTAAACATACCATACCATTGAATCAGAAATACCATACCATTGAATCAGACATATCATACCATTGAATGATGGACACCATACTATTGAACCAGACAAAATGAAACTACTAAAATAGAGATAACAAACAAACACGCCCTTACCTTCCCCAACAAAATTCCCCCTTACGGTGAGCTCCGAGTTAGGGTTTTGTATTGGAAGAAGGGGATGCAAAAATTGGAACCTAATTTGCAACCCAGTAGTTCAAACAGTTACACTAAATAATTTTCAAACATTTTCAGATTGAATCCAACATACCATACCATTGAATTAGTCACAATATACCATCGAATGATACATATTATACCATCGAATCATACATAATATACCATCGAATAAGAATAGTGTAAACAAAAAAATGATATGATGACCCTGATTAGCTGAGGGGTATTGGGGGCATTCTGGTCATTATGACTAAAACCAAAAAAAGTAAAAGACGTGCATGCGGTTAACCCAAGGAGAAGCGGTTCAAAAAAAATAAAAAAGAGGAATAGAGAGAGAGACAGAGAGAGAGAACATGGAGAACGGGAAAAAGACTACCGACGAGAACGTGAGAACAAAGAAGATGAACGATGAGAACATAGAAGATGACCAACAAGAACGGAGCAGACGACCAACGAGAACGAAGCTCATTCTAAATATAAGTTCCATAGCTCCAATCTAGGGTTTATCTGCCGCTTAACTACTAAGTTAGGGGTTCGGGCCAAACAAACAAAGATGGGGAAGCTAGGTTGAGTAGAAGATTGGAGGTTCACGATCGGGAGGGGGGGACCTAGGTTGATTGCATTGTTTTTGATGGTTTGATGTCCATGTTTTGATGGTTTTCATTTATGGATTTGATGGTTACTATGTAATTCAATGGTTTGATGTCCTGTAATTCATGTTTCGATGGTTTTCACTTCTTGATTCGATGGTTTTTTTTAGTGTGTTTGATTCGATGGTTTTTGTTCTGTAATTTGATGGTTTTGTTATGTGTAATTCAATGGTGTGCTATGTATAATTCAATGGTTTTGATGTCCTGTTATTGAATGATTTGAATAAAATAGCGTGTTCTTTCATGTTTTTATGGTTTAGATGTCCTATTATGATTTCACATGTTCAAGTAGGCCAAATTTGGTAATGGAAATAAACAACATCATCTATGGACCGAAGGGCATTGAAGGGGGCTGGGTACGTATGGATTTGGTGAAGGATGCTGGTTTTGGATACCTTTTCAATGAAAAAGATTATGACTAGTATCCTTGTTATTTGGAGGAGTTTTTGCTAGATTGTTGGGGAGATGACGGGGTGATGACGGTGACTCTAGACTTTATGGAGCAATTATATGAAGGTGTCAGATCTGTCTAGAGCAGAAGAGGTGAGATTGATTTAGAAATGGATACCTTCAACTAGAGAGGAAAGAGCAAGTGCTGCAAGAAATTGCTCGCGAGGTACAATATGAAGGTGTCAGATCTGTCTTATATCAACTTGAAAGACATGAAGGAGGTATTGCTAGGTCGGAGGGGACCAGTGTTGAATATGGACTAGGCACAATTCTATATCCTTTATGGATTAGGTGTGTTCTTAGCCCTAGAAGCGACCAATGTGGTTTTAGCTAGGCTCTACAGCTTTATTGACCTACTCAGCGATGCTACCACATACAACTGGTGCAAGTATGTGGCTAAAAGGACAAATGACGGGTTTTCCAATGCTGTAACCAGCTCTACACCATTCATTAAGTGTTGGGGGAACATAAACTTGATGGTTAAGTACCTCTTGAAAAAAGAACAAGGAAGCTGTGAAATTTGAGCTAATCCAGGGAGGTGAGCGAGTCCAGTGAGTCCAGCAAGGTGAGCGAGGCAAGCAGTCACATGGAGCAAGGAATGACACCTCTAAATGGGAAGAAATGTCAACTGATAAGGTTATTAGTTATATATATTTTTCGTTAAACACTTTTATATGTTTATTAGCTATATTTGACCTTAATTCATATGTTCTTCATAGCTACAATGACGATTGAGTGGGATAGAAGAATTTATTGATTTGCAAAAATCCAACCAGTTGGCTATCGAAAAGGTGCTTGATGATAATGAGAGCCTGGGAGAGAAAGTAGAAGTGGGAGCAGATGAAGAATGTGTTATCAGAGAGCATACTGATGACACGAGCAAGGTAATAACTGACTAATCCTTAAACTCGTTGGTCAAATTCAACAGAATCATAGGAAACCAGTGAATAACAACATACAAAACCATCAAATTTACAACTTATCAGACCATTGAATAACAAAATATTAATCATTGAATAACTCAAACTTATGTTTTGATGTTTTTTGTGAATTTTCAACAGGCTGCCCCTGTGGATGTGGAAGCTCCCCACACAAAATCTGCTGGCCATTGAAACAAATAACTTAACAAGAAACTTATGTTCTGATGTTTTTTGTGAATTCAGTTCTTATCTAAGTTCTTGTTAAGTTTCTTAAGTACTCTCTTTGTGTATGTAGAACCATTATGAATTTAAGAAACTTAACAAGAACTTAGATAAGAACTGAATTCATGAGGTGTTACACTTTCAGTGGTTTGGTTTATGACAATGTTGATCGACATTGTTGATACTATTGATAACTCAAAGATATATGAATATCAAGTGATTAATGTTCCTGTTTTTCGATGGTTTCCTGTTATTTGTTTCGATGGTATGTTGTTCGTGTTTTCGATGGTGTGCTGTTCTTATTTTTTTATGGTTTCCTATTATTTATTTTAATGGTGTGTTATTCGTGTTTTTGATGGTGTGTCATTCGTGTTTCGATGGTTTGCTCTTTTTGCTTTTCGATGGTTGCTGTTTTGTGTCCCTATGGTTTGCTGTTTTACTTTTCGATGGTTTGATGTATTGTAATTGGGAGTTAGCAATTTTGATTAAAGGTTGGAGCTTAATGCCTTCTAATTATAGATTTAATGGTGCTGCATAAAAATATTATATAAAATTAATGCGTAAATTCGTTGTAATAATCAAACAATCATTGTATTTAATATACCATACCATTGAATCAGAGATACCATACCATTGAATCAGACATACCATACCATTGAATCATGGACACTATACCATTGAACCAGACCAACAAAACTAATGAATCAGAGATACCAAATTATTTTGATCAATCTGTGTTATTTAAAAGGAGCAATGATTTCAGCCCATCATTTCAAACAATTACATCAAATAATTTCAGACATTCTCAGATTGTATCAGGCACACCAGACTATCGAATCAGGAACAATAGACCATCGAATCATACATATTATACTATCGAACCATACATAATATACCATCGAATAAGAATAGTGTAAACAATTGACTCAGAGCACCAAAGTGTTTTGATCAATATGTATTATCTAACAAGAGCAATGTTTGCAGCCCAGTAATTCAAACAATTACACCAAATAACTTCAAACATTCTCAGATTAGGCTGGATTATTTAAGTTTATTGCTAAACGCTTCCACTTTGCTTTTTTATTCAATCGCCCCACCTCACTTGCACTCTTCATCCTTGTTCTTATTGTCCTCAGATTGACCTTAACCTTTATAGTTGTGGTGACTCGGTGAGAAAATGATTGTTGCACTTCAGGATTTACCTTGGTTGATCGTATTTGACCTTGCCGCATTTGATTTCTTGCATTGACAATGAGTTCCTCCAAGAGTGATATATTCTGCTGGTCCAATGATGCTTCATCCACTAAGTCCAAAAGCTCACATTTTATTTTATTCATACATCGCTTGGTGTTGCTTACTGACCCCAAAGTGATAGTAAGCGATGATGTTGTGTCTATTACATCCCTTGCTAGTACCATCCACCTTTTCAGAATGTAGTGCTGAGGAAGCTCTCCAAATTTCTCCTCCCCCAAGGTTCTTAGTGTGTCTATAACCCTGAGTATGTGTTGATAAAACAAGCCAGTAGCTTCTAACGATCGACATGAGCACAAGAGTAACATATTTGACTTGTGGATCTGCATCGTTCGTTCATCCAACTTAACTAAAGTGTCTTTATTTGCATATTTATAGACATTGTAACACCTGTTGTGATCTGCACAAATAAAACATCGTATCTACCATATCAAACCATCGAAAAAACTAACAACACACCATCGAAAAACATGATATCAAACCATCGAAAAACCTAACAGCAAACCATCAAAAACAAGAATAGCACACCATCGCAAACGAAACATCAAACCATTGGAAAACATAACACAAACCATTGAAAACAAAGAAAACACAAACTGAAATGTGAGATTGTTGTTATCTATTTGCAGATCCATTCTGTATTCAATTGCAGCATCGTACTCCATCTGAGACTGGTCATACACATAATGTGTGTAGATTTCAGCTGAATTAAGCAATGAGTTCAACTAGTTTTTGTTGTTACACAACTTATCCTTTAACTAAAAGTCTGCCTTCTTTGCTTCATGCCTCTGACCATCTAACAGATTGTTAAAATGCGTGAAAAACTGCAGGAAGTTGTGATTGGGTTGTAAATACCGCTTTATGAGGCTGTTGAAGGATTCTGCGACTTATGTGGTGACCATTCCAGCCATGAATTGCTGTCTTACCCATGCTGATGACCATTTGGTCCTTAACTTGTAGATTCCCTTAAGCCATTTATGTTTGTCATTGTCGAAATAATCTTATAACATTAGATTCCATGCTTGGCTAAATTCTTCATCATTGTCCACTTCTTTTATCAAATAATGACACTAATCTACCACCTTAGGTGTGTATAAATGACTCAGATTCTTCTTGGCATTTTCTAATATGTGCCAGGTGCATAGGCATTGATGGCGTTGGCTATTGCTTGATCTTGGTCAGTGAAGATAGTTTTTGGTGCTTTGCCATCCATGCACCTTAAGAAGGTCTTGAACAACCATCGAAATGAATCCGTTATCTCATTAAACAGGAGAGCTGCACCAAAAACCCAACTCATATGATGGTTGTCGTTTCCAATAAACAGCCCTACAAACCATCAAATCACGATAGTGTAAATCATTGAAACACAACATCGAAATTATTGAATCATGACATAAAAACCATTAAATCATAACATGGAAAGCATCGAATGAGAACATGCAGACCATCAAATCACAATATGCAGACCATCGAATCACAATATGCAGACCATCGAATAACAACATGAAAACCATCAAATTACAACAGCAAACCATCGAAAGAAGAACATCAAACCATTGAAAACAGAACACCAAACCAGCAAAAAAAACCATAGCAAACTCGAGTTTGAAATTAGTAAGAGGTTCATACCTAATGGATGGTAATTTCTATTTGTTCAGAATGTTGTGTCAAAACAAATGGCATCTCTAAAACAGTTATAGTCACTCCTTATCCTTCTATCAACCCAAAAAATATTTGCTATCCATTCTTCACTGTCCACTTCTACCTCATGAAAAAAAGGGTTCATCGCACACCCTCATTATGAAGTATTCAAGCAATGCAGTAGCTTCACCATGCTTCATCGATCTCTGTCTCTGTTTTCCAAGATGATTCTTTAAATTAGAGTGGAGAAAACCCAGATGTTCTCTGCCACCAGCATTTAATGCCATCAGTTCATATAACGATCTAAGTGATATACCAATATCATTGTTCATCTGGGCCACGTATTGGTGGAGGGAGTTGATTGACCAGTTGGATCTATGCATATGGGAGAATTAGCCGAGTGGAGCACATGATCATTATACTCCACAACCCATTTATCTATGAGGAATGCTCCTTGCTTAAGTGAGTACTTGAAATAGATCATTGCCATGCAACCAACTTGGGTTTCTTTTTGTGTGTGAGGGCGAGCATTTTCTTCCCTTATTTTCTTACTTGGCTGCCAAAATCCCTCCTTGTTGCACACAAGTTTGATGTAGAATATCATTTCCTTGCCATTTATCATCCTCATTTTTTGATACCCATAATGCACACCAAAACCTTTTTGGAGCGCGTAAGATTCTTAGAACTCTTATAGTTCTTTAGGTGTTTGAAACTGCATTTGTCTCCATATTTCTTCTCTCTCAAGGTGCTCCCAATTCTGAACTACAAACCATTGAACAACAACATAAAGACCATCGAACAACAACATAAAGAACATTGAATCACAATATACATGCCATCGAATAAAGGCATACAGATCATCAAATAATAGCAATAAACTATAGATCACACCGCACGAACCATTGAATGACAATAGAAAACAATCGAATAATTATGACATACAAACAATAGAAAACAATCGAATAGTAGCATACAGACCATTGAATTACAGCATACATACCATCAAATAATAGCATGCAGACCATCGAATAATGACATACAGACCATCGAATAACATCATACATACCACTGTATAACGACATGCACACCATCGAATAACAACGTATAGACCATTAAATAATGGCATGCAGACCATCCAATAACAATATACAAACCATCGAATAATGGCATGCAGATCTTTGAATAACAACATACAAACAATTGAATCATGGCATAGAGACCATCGAATAATGCTAGACAGACCATCAAATATCATCACACAAACCATCGAATAACAACATACGAACAATAGTTCAACAAACCTTCTATGGATGAAGAACATTGTTTATGGTAATTTCACGAAGAAATAGCTTCATCAAACTGATTTTTGTCTTCTTTAACTGTCATCTCCATCGTGCTCTTTATTATTACTGCGTTTGCCAATTCTGTAACCATATTGTCAATCCCACCTGGCTGCGTTGCTAACTGTGTAATCCTGCAGTTGCACGCTGTAACCATGAAACTGCTCTCCGTGACCTTGTAGCTATACCTACATTGCAGCTAACTAGTCATGTAAATACTACATCTTTGACTATGAATTAGGTGCCTAATGACTCAGCCCTGCATTGTCATGCTGGGCCTGGTACTGATGGCTGGGGCCTACCTGCTCTGCATCCTGCCTAGGACCCTCCTGTCCTGGCATCCGTCTTAGTGCCCCAAGGCAGTCCTGCACTACCGTTCTCTCTTCCCACAGCTTGTACTCGACAACCTCCACTCCATCAATCATTGTCTTCTTGATCAGTTTGTTATAATGGAGTTTCTCGATGTTGAGCGGCACCGGCTCCAAAATGAATCCACCAAAGGCTGCAAACTGCTCAGAAAAATGGTAACGTGCAATGCGGGAAATAATATGACCTAAGTAAAGATACCTAGGTTCCCTATCACTAATAGATCAAGCAAAGCAGTTAATGACCATCGCAAAGGTGCTAAATGTATACCATGGCATAGGCAGTCAACGGCGTAGAGGTGAGATCAGAAGACTTTAGACTCTTCCCATTGACCACTAATGGTCAGAGTCATAAAGCGATGGAGGATGCCTAAATATGGTTCTCTAATCAGCGCATTAGGTGCCCTCTCTAACTTATATCTCTCAAAACCCATAATTTCTTGCCATGCCCGATGGGCCTGACTAGCAGGCGTGAAATCTAAAACACCTGGTCTAGCCTTAAGGCTAAACAGTGCATTAAACTCGCTCTTATCAATACTAAAATTAGTATCAAATACACGTGCAGTAAATGATCGTCTGTTAGCTGCAACCTAAAACGTGCAAGAGAACTCTAAAACAAGCTCTTGTCTATCAATCCCTAATCTCTGCATGTCATCCCAATCAATTATAAAATGACTAAGGGCATTGAGTTGTGAGAACTTTTGATACCTCTCTCCCTCATAATCATAGAAGATTGCAAAGGGAGTGTTATAGCGGTCGCAGATGTCTTGGGGTGGAGAACCTGGTGGAGAATGCAAAGGGTTTTGCACGCACTTTCTCCAATCTCCGCCACAAATCTGGCTAAATCCTGCATTATCCGCCATTGTATATCGCATTTCAGGTGTTGGTTGTGGTGGTGGGAAGGTTGGGTAACATTGAGCTTGTCAAAATTTTTGATTTTGGGTGGAAAGGAAGAATAAGTGTTGTGTTTATGTGAAAGTTGGTGCACGCCTGAGGGTTTTAAACTCGATTCTGCCCAAACCTGGCATACGCCAAGTCACCTGGCATGCGCCAACTTCTTCGATTTTGCTTAACTAGGCATACGCCAGGATAGCTGGAGTGCACCAACTATCCTATTTTAGTGTACTTGGCGTACATAACTCCTATGGCGTGTGCCAACTATATACGAAAATCAAAAACTACACACTTAAACTAAAAACACTCAAACTAATATAATAAACATAAGAAAAAGACATCTAATCCAATTTTTTTGGCTTTTATGTATGCTGTGTTCCTGTAAAGCTTGAAAACCAGATGCCCCATCTGCATAGGTGTTCGTATACCTCCCAGACGAGAGGGTCTGCTCTTTTCCTTAAGTTTTCTGCTGCTTTTCTAAATGACAGGTCGTCTGTCTGGATGACCTGGCGTACGCCAAAAATTCCTGGCGTGCGCCAGGTGTTACGTTTTTGAAGAGTTGGAGTATGCCAACTCTTCTGGCGTGAGACTTTTTACCTCGGATGGCCCAAGTTGGCGTATGCCACCTTTTTCTGGCATGGGGCAACACAACAGTTTCTCTAGCAAAGTTGCACAAATGAGTAAGTAAGGAAAAATCGTCCCACAAGGACCGAGTTTAAAGCTTCAACTTGGTTTTGTAACTTGTCTAAGATCAAATTATGAAGTGGTTTTCTAAGTTGGTTTACTACTCTAACAAATTATGAATTTAGTTACTTGAAGGTTTAATTTTCAAAATAGATTCTTAACAACTTATATTGCACAAATGAGCAAAGTGAACTTAAAACCACAATAATCATTGAATTCAGAAGGTTTACTAAGTACATAACATGGTCCTTGTGTTTCGAAATCAACCAAACTACACTCTCGTGCTAGAAAGGCCTAAATTGCTTCTTTACCATGCTTAGAATGATAAGATGTTCTCTCGACCCCAAAAACCAACTAAGCTTAGCAAAGAACCAACTATATGCATCACTTTAAGGACAATAAATCACTGAGTAAGAGTATTAGCAACTCGAACTAGCAACTTATCTAACTAACCTTTCCATTTAAACTATCTCCTCTCGGTTTCAAGTTTAAACTAACTTCTAACCTTGGTGATCAAGCAAGTTTAGCATGGCATTAAGTTCGTTAGTTTGACATGTTCATAATATTTTTAACCCTCTAAACCGTGACTAGTGGCTTTAAGCCACCCAACTCAAAGATCAACTACTCACACATGCTTGCAAAGAATAATATAATCAAAAACATGAACATACTTAGCATTAATTAACAAAACAAAGAGTACAAGAGAAGAAAGCTTTACAAGGTGATCCTCAGCTTTCTTCCTCACGTTCTTCACAGAAAGGATGGCCAAAATTCGTGCTGCACACACCTGTCTCTCTCCTCTTATCTTTTTTTACACTAATGCACTTAATTCACATAAAACAAAAGACAAAAGACAAAACAAATATAAACTAACATAATATCCTAACTACTATCCACCACTCCTCCACACTGGTCTACCAAGGTCACAAGAAGCCCAAAATCCCGAGTGTATGGCCCCCTCCAATGTTTTCCACTTAAAGAGGCAAGTGGCTGGCAGTGTCACTGTCTGGTCTGGCATACGCCAACTGTACTTGGCGTACGTCAGGTCTTCAGATGCTTGGTCGTTTGCAATCCATCGTTCTTGCTTGTGGTCGTTTGCGTGTGGTCCTTCTCTAGCATACGCCAACTTCCTCTGGCGTGTGCCAGATCCTCAGCATTGCTCTTCTCATGTTCTTCGCATCTTTCCTCTCGTCCATGCATCCGCTCGTCTAGCTCGGTCGTCATCCATTTCCTCGAATTAGCTCCTAAAACCATAAAACATAATGAGAAATAAAATACACAACTAAAAACATGAAATAAAGAAAACTAAGACAAAGATAACAAAAACTAAAATAAAACAACCTAAAATACTAAGAACAAACTATAAAATAGACATAAGTAATGAGTGTTTTCAGCACTCATCACACCCCCACACTTGAATCTTTGCTTGTCCCCAAGCAAGACTCAAATGCGAACAACAACTAAACAAAAAACATACACAATCATAACACGAGGTAAAGACTTGGCAAGACTTGATCCAAACTTAACTTCCCTCAAAAACATCAACTTAAATCAAAATCTCATCATAAACCTAGTTAAGTCATCAACTACAAAACACAAAGCACTACGAACTAGTAAATGCCTCGACACTCTATTATTTAAGAAAGTGTTAACTCTATGTAAAAGACACTAGAAGGTTAAACTCTCAAGGATAGTAAAGTGTATCACTCATATAATGTGTATGGTCAACTTCCTATCACTCGCATACTGGTCAATATCTCAAAGCATCCTACGTCCTACTCAGCGCTATCTAAAAGTCGCAATGGTTGTCAATGATCGGAGGGCTTTTTCATCGGGTTGTAATGGGGCTAAAGGTCAGGGTAAGGTAAAAATATATGAAAAGTGGCTAAACCACCCAATCCGAGGACTCAATACATGAATTAAGTAGTCTCTCGCCTAATCTAAAACATCCTCACCAAGTATAATAACGTAAATTCCCCAATATCCCAATATACTAGGACCTAGAAGCTCAAGTTTTGCCTAAACTTATGCTTATTCAACTTTTCTTTCTTTTTCTTTTCTTTTTCACTTCTCTTTTCTTTTCTTTTTCTTTTCTTTTTCTTTTCTTTCTTTTTTCTTTTTCACTTCATAACTCATGCACGTGTCTAGGCAAAACTCAACTTCTCAATATGGTCATAAACTATAAAAACCCATACCCCAAGTTGGTTTCAGATACCGACTACTCATAATACAAACATTCCCAACAAGCGCAAACTATAAGTCCTCGAATCGGATGATTAAAGGTAGGGAAGATGGTGGATAATAGGCTCAAAGTTGGCTTCCTCATCTAAGATCAATAAAAAGGCTCGGCTCAAATGGTTTAACGCAAACTGTAGTAAAGGATTTTGGCTCTAAGGCTCTACGCTCAAATATAAAAAAATGCCCCATCATCTCACTAACTTCCACGCAACCTAGACCACGATAAGTACTAGTAGGATGCCTCAATTAATTAACACAAGTATGAACCTCTTGAAAAATAGAGACTGGTGTCTCTTCCGTCGGCTCAAATCCTCACAAGGTACACTAAAAAACTCTCTAGTCTAGTCTACATAGTGAAACTACCTTCCTAAACTACAGAGTGTAAGGTTTCTACCAATTCCTAAGCTTTGTGCTCGAATTAAATCCCTAACTAAGGATTTGATAAAATTTTGACATAAGTTGAAAATTTTTGAGGGGGTCAAATTTATGAAAAATTCATGCCAAGTCTAAACCTACACATCCTAGACAATCTAAACATCCTAAAAAGAAAGATTCCTTCCTGGAAGGAACCCTCCCCCATACTTGAATGACACATTGTCCTCAAGGTCTCTAATACACGCAATCAAAAACACAAATATCACACAAGTATAAAAAGAACAAACATGCAAGTAAGCTAAAACAAAGATAAGCAAACAAACACACACAATGAAATCTAAAACACAAAATAGCAAATAAAGTAAAATAAATAAAAAGACTAAGGAAGTAGGAGCTCCCTATCAATCCTGTGCTGAAGGCTGCGGTGGAGACTATGGTGGAAACATGAATCCAGCACCGAAGTTTTCGGCCCATTGTCGCATCCACGCCGCTTGCTCCCTCTGCTGCTCCATAAATGCTCGCTTCTCAGTGTAGAACGTATGTTGCTCCTCTATCTGCACTCTCTGGTGCTCCTCAATGCAAGTAGTCGATGACATCACTTGCTGAAGCTGGACGCCATATCCCTAAAGCTGGTCTCCGTATCCCTACAGCTGCAACTGCATCGCAGCAAACTGGTCATGAAGATCTACCTGCAGGCGTGGAGACTGATGGCTGGGTCCAGCCTCGTCATGATGCTCTTCCTGCTCCTGCTCCTGCTCTTGAGGGTCAGGTGCTTGCGCCAGTGGTGGAAGGCCTAATCTGGTAAGGGTAGCTAAGACTGCCTGACGCTCCTCCCACGGCTTGTACCGCATTATCTCCTCGCCATTTCTTGTCATAGTCTTCTTGATCAGCTTGCTGTAGTTGAGCTTGTCGATGTCAAGATCCACCGGCTCCACATATGACCTTGTATACTCTGAAAATCTCACAGGAAAATGTGACGTGCAATGCGAGAAATGATATGACCTAGGTAAAGATGCCTAGGTTCCCTATCGCTAATCGAACGTGCAAAGCAGTCAACCACCATAGCATAAGTACTAAACCTTACATCATGGTGGAGGTAGTCGATGGCATATAGTTGAGATCGGAACACTTTAGACTCTTCCCATTGACCACAGAAGGTCAGAGTCATAAAGCGATGGAGGATACCTAAGTATGGTTCTCTAATCAGCGCATTAGGCAACCTCCCCGACTCATATCAAGCGAAACCAGTAATCTCATGCCATGCCTGATGGGCTAACCTAGTTGGATGAAAATCTAAAGCTCCACCACCACTTGTCAGTTCAAACAGGTCAACAAATTCATCTTCATCCATCTCAAGATCAGTGTCAAAAACTCGTGCAGTAAATGAACGCCTATTTGCCTGAACCTGCAGAGTGCAATAGAACTCCATCGCTAACTCTTGTCTAGCTAAAATTGTTCTATCCTTAAAGTACCCCCACCCCATCTTATCAAAAGCCTCATCCAACTCATCCGCTACCCCTAAAATTCTCATCTCATTCCAATTAATCTTAAAATGACTAACAGTAGTGAGTTGAGAAAATCTTTGGTACCTCTCTCCCTCCCAATCGTTGAAGATTGCGAAGGGAGCATTATAGCGGTGGCGGATGTCTCAGGGTCGATCTGATGAAGAATCTGACCCTGATGGTGTAGGAGTCCGCACGCGCTTCCCTGTATTCCTCCTATTTACCTGGCTAGATCTATTAGCTCCTGACATCGTAGATCGTGTTTCGGGAGTTGGGTAATGTGGGCAATGTATCCGGGATGCTTGGGCAAGAGTAGATCTAGGTTTCAAATTTTGCTAATTCTGGTGGATGGTGAATTGTGACCAAAAATTGGCCACTGCTGAACTTATACCCCCTTTCTGACCTACTTGGCGTACGCCAGAGGTTTCTGGCATACGCCAGATTTCTGTTTTCCCATTCCTGGTGCACGCCACCTTTTCCTAGCGTGCGCCAGGTCTTCTTTTCGTGCATAATTGGCGTGCACCAATTGTTTCTGGCGCACACCAGTCAGTGAATATTTGGTGAAAATAGCTTTTGCCATTTACATTCTACCTAAACCAACTAACTAATAAACACTTAAACTACAAATTATGAAAATAACACACAAATGTACATCTGAGCTAATTTTTTAGGTTTTTCTATTTTTAATTTTTTTGGCTTTTATGTACGCTGCGTTCCTGGAAAGCTTGAAAACCAGACGCCACATTCTGATGGGTCATTCTTTTAACAGATTGTCAATTATCGTGACCTTTTCGGCACAAAGCCTAACAAGGTCATGACATATTAGCACAGTCACTTGATTGGCATATAGTACTATCTCTGATGCAATCACCGTCAAAGGTGCAACTTCGATATCTGCTGCTCATACAGCTTCTCAATCGCATACCAAGACGAACTTCCTGGTCTCGCAACCCTTTCAGCACGAAGCTTAACGGTGTCTTGACACAACAGGATAGTTCTCTCGGTTTGCGATATTGTAGTATGTTTGCTGCAAACACCGTCATGCTCTAACTTCCCACAATTGTGACAAAACCCAAATTTTGCCATCCTTTGTCTGTACGCACAGTTCGATGTTCCTCTCGAATGTTTCTCCAAATTCTCTCTGCATCTCTCGATTCTTAACATTTCTTTTGCTTGCTTTAGAATGACGAGACAAATGTCCATCGGGATTTCCTTTGAGATTAGTAATCTAAGCAACAATATATACTTAACACAAAACATCCTGTTCCTTATCCTCTAACAGGTAAAAGAGAAACAGTTTTCTTACTGATCCATCTCTTGTTGTTTCAAGAGACACACCTCACAATCGGAGTACCATGATGTACTAGTTCCTTTCCTTGCGACTCTCCTGGCGTTACGCCTAGTTAAGCCACCATTTAATTCCACGGTTCTAACTTTTGGCAAGGGGTGACTAGCATGTCGTAAGTCACGACGCTCGATTCTCAAAGTTTCTTTTGCCGTACGGAAAATAACTAAGCAAATTTCTAGTGGAAGCTTATTTTTCACTAGGAAACTTACTAGTAAAATGTACTTTGAGCAAAACATTTCTTCCTCTCTTATAATTCTGCACATAAAAGAAAATAATATAATCCCTATTAGTGAAATAATAGAAGTAAATACTAATAAAATTAAAAATGAACCTACAAAAAAAACTAAACATGCTAATTTAGAGTCGTCAGCTTGACTACTGTCGTATTTATGCATTATTCAACATATTAACCAATTGCACTTCTGCAATTTGGTTAATGATGTCTCCTCCCATGTAGATTTTGCATCTTTGGCCATTAACTCTGAATACCTCCCCCTTGGTACTTTGTAAATCAAGTGCCCCAAAAGGGAACACTTTCATAATCGTATAAGGTCCGCTCCATTTAGATTTGAGCTTCCCAGGGAAGAGTTTAAATATAGAGTTAAAAAGAAGAATATGTTGACCCTCTTTAAAATCTTTTCTGATAATATGGGCATCATGTCTTTTTTTTGTCTTTTCCTTGTAGAGTCTTGAGCTTTCGAATGCAAGATCTCGAATTTCTTCCAACTCATAGAGTTGGAGAATTCTTCGTTCTCCCACCTTTTTGTAATCGTAATTAAGAGTCTTAATGGCCCAAAACGCACGATGCTCAAGTTCCACAGAAAGATGACATGCTTTGCCATAAACTAGCCTGTAGGAAGACATTCCTATTGGAGTTCTGAATGCCGTTCGATATGCCCATAAGGCATCATTGAGCTTAATCGACCAATCTTTCCTCGTCGATCCAACTGTTTTTTCCAAAATCTTTTTGAGCTCTCGATTCAAAAGTTCCACTTGTCCGCTTGTCCGCTTGTTTGGGGATGATTAGGTGTTGCCACCTTATGAGTTATCCCATATCTTTTAAGTAGGACTTCGAATGGTTTATTGCAGAAATGTGATCCACCATCACTGATTATTGCTCGTTGTACTCCATATCTCGACAAGAGTTTTTTAAGAAATAGGATAATAACTCTAGCATCATTTGTGGGTGACACCAAGGCTTCTACCCACTTTGAAACGTAATCAACTCCAACCAAGATGTATTTGTTGCCATTCGATGTGGGAAAAGGTCCCATAAAGTCCAACCCCCACACATCAAAGAGCTCAACCTCTAAAATACCAGATAATGGCATCTCATTTCTTTTAGATATGTTACCCGTTCTTTGGCAGCGATCACATTGTTTCACATAGGTACGTGCATCTCTAAATATGAAAGGCCAATAGAATCTGCACTCAAATACCCTTGCTGCAGTCCTTATTGCTCCATAATGACCTGAGTAAGTAGTGTTGTGACATTGCTCTAAAATATTAGCTATTTCCCAATCAGCAATGCACCGTCAAAGCATTCCATCATTACATCTCTTAAAGAGATAGATATGGATCATCCCAAACAAACAATTTAGCATCCCTTAGGAATTTCTTCCTTTGAGGATAACTTAGGCCTGCTGGAATAATTTCTCCAACTAAAAAGTTGGCAAAATCTGCATACCATGGGGCTTTCACTCTACTCATCGTCATCAGAGTTTCATCAGGAAACGCTTCTTGTATCTTACCATTTTTCTCCATCCCGTCACTTTTCTCTAAACAAGAGAGATGATCTGCGATGACATTTTCAGCTCCTTTCTTATCTTTGGTTGACAAATCAAATTCTTGAAGTAACAGAATCCAGCGCATTAAGCGAGGTTTTGCATCTTGCTTTGAAAATAAATACTTCAAAGCTGCATGGTCTGTATAGACTATAACTTTTGAACCAAGCAAGTATGCTCTGAATTTGTCACAAGCGTAGATGACTGCAAGTAACTCTTTCTCTGTGGTTGTATAATTTAGTTGAGCCCCTGCAGGCACTCTACTTGCATAGTAGACGACATGGACCTTCCCTTCTTTCATTTGTCCAAGTACGCACCCCAAAGCTAAGTCACTTGCATCACATATTAGCTCAAATGGAAGTTTCCAATCCGGCAATGAAATCACTGGAGCTATTACTAAAGCTTTCTTTAAGGCATCAAATGCCTTCTGACATTCCTCGTCAAAGTTGAAGGACACGTCCTTAACTAACAAATTTGTTAGAGGCTTGGCAATTAGAGAGAAGTTCTTGATGAATCTTCTATAAAAGCCCGCATGACCCAGAAAGGCTCTAATTCCTTTAACTATGGTTGGTGCAATCATCTTCTCTATCGTGTCCGTCTTAGCTCTATCCACTTCCATTCCAACTTTAGAAATCTTGTGTCCAAGAACTATTCCTTCGTCTACCATAAAATGGCACTTTTCCTAGTTGAGCACAAGATTCTTTTCCTCACATCTTTCCAGTACCTTATCAAGATTTTTCAGACAATGATCAAATGAATTTCCAAATACAGAGAAGTCATCCATAAAAATTTCCATAATCTTCTCGTTCATCTCCCAAAAGATGGACTCCATACAACGTTGGAATGTTGCTGGTGCACAACTTAATCCAAAAGGCATTCTGCAATAAGCAAAAATATGAAAGGGACAGGTGAAAGATGTCTTCTCCTGATCTCTGGGATATATCGCTATTTGGTTGTACCCTGAGTACCCATCCAAAAAGCAATAGTAAGAATACCCTGCTATTCTTTCTAACATTTGATCAATGAATGGCAAAGGGAAGAAGTGATCATTCCGTATGGCGTCATTCAATTTCCTATAGTCAACACACACCCTCCAACCGGTTACAGTAAGTGTTGGAATGAGTTCCCCCTCATCATTGATTACTACTGTCATTCCTCCTTTCTTGGGGACGCAATAAATTGGACTCACCCACTCACTATCCAAAATTGGATAGATAATTCCGGCTTCTAGAAGTTTGATCACCTCCTTCTTCATAACCTCCTTCATGTTTGGATTAAGTCTCCTTTGTCGGTATACCCTCGGCCTTGCTCCATCCTCCATGTGAATATGGTGCATCACAATTTCTGGGCTTATCCCCTTGATATCAGAGATTTGCCAAGCAATTACCTTAATCCTTTTGTTCACAATTACGAGCACTTTGTCCTCTTCATCCTTGGAGAGCTTGTTCGAGATTATAATTGGTAACCTCCCTCCATCAATTAAGAATGCATACCTTAGATGCAAGGGTAGTTCTTTCAACTCCAAGGATGGAGCTTTCACAATTGAGGGTGGAGTTCTGTACTTCAAATGAAACTCCAGTTCCTTAAGTAGACTGTCTTATCCATTTCCTCCTTCACTTTTTCCACATATTCTTCTTCTTCTTATTGTTCTTCTTCTATATCCTCTATCTTAGAAATGTTTTCCTTACAAAATTCTAGGATACAATCTTCCACAACATCAATCTTCATGCACATCCCTTCATCAAGAGGATGGCGCATAACACTATTCATTTTAAACTCAACTTTCTCCTCTCCTATTCGGAGAACCAATTTACCATTATGAACATCAACCAAGGCATGTGCAGTGTTGAGGAAGGGTCTGCCAAAAATTAGTGGACAATTCTTGTCCTCAAAAAACTCCAGAACCACAAAGTCAACTAGAAAGATGAACTTATCGATCTTTACCAGGACATCCTCAACCACACCAAATGGTTTCTTTATTGTTTGGTCTGCCAACTGGAGTAGCATAGAAGTTGGCTTTACATCACACAACCCTAGTTTTCGAAATGTCGATAAAGGCATCAAGTTGATACTTGCGCCTAGATCACATAAACATTTTGGAAACTCAGTGTCACCAATAAAACTAGGAATCGCAAAACTTCCAGGATCTTGAAGCTTAGTAGGAAGGTTCGTTGAATTTAGAGAACTACAATCTACCGTAAGGGCGATTGTCTCTTTATCTTCCCACTTTCTCTTCTTCATCACGAGTTCCTTAAGAAACTTGGCATAGTGTGGAACTTGATCTAGCATCTCAAAGAAAGAGACACTAATCTGTACATCCTTTATTTTCTCCATAAAGCGGAGAAACTTATCATCCATTCCTGACTTTCTCTTTACCCTCTGAGGATAAGGTAGAATGGGAATCATTAGTGGTGGTGATACGTAAACTTCTTCTTCCTCTACCACTTTTTCTTCTGAAGTTTTCTCTTGCGACACTTCTTCAACTTTCTCTTCCTCTACATCTTCAACCTTATCTTGGCTAAAGTCCACTACTTCTCTTTCCTTAGCCTTCTCATTGACTATTTGAGAAGCTAATTCTTTACCGCTTCTTAAAGCGATAGTATTTACGTGACCTTGAAGATTTTCTTCGGTAGAACTAGGGAGTGAACTTGAAGCTCTTTGGGCATTTGCCTTTGCAATTTCCCCAAGTTATATTTCCATGTTGCGCATGGCAGTTGATTGCCCCCTAAGGAATTGTTCCAAATTGTTTTGCCTTGCTTCTTGACTTGCCAAGGCTTTCAGTATTTTGCTTTGGTTAGTTGATGATTCTCCAGTTTGCTGGATGAATTTCTCTACCTTGTCAAATCTTTCCTCTAGGGCCCCCATTCTTTCTCCCAAAAAACCATGTGGTTGAAAACCAGGTGGCGGTCCTTGTTGTGGTGCACGTAATGGTAGTCCTTTATCATGAATAATTGCCATGCTATCATTATTGCTTCTGTCTTTCCAAGAGAAGTTAGGATGATTCCTCCATCCAGGATTATATGTTGAAGAATATGGATTGTTCCCCATTCGGTTTCCTCCTTGTCCTTGACCACTAACAAAATTGATTGGCTCAGTTTGTTGGTTTATCATGGCACATTGACTCATATCATGGCCAATGTTACCACAAGCTTCACAATTTTATTGAATAGTAACAGTATCAACTTTGGTTACTGTCAAGTCTCGCAACTACTTTGCCATTAAATCTAGCTGAGCTTGAAATGATGAGGAAGCATCAAGTTCAATCATTCCTCTCTTCTCACTTCGCCCAGTTAGTTCCCTCAGCTCTCTCATTGGTTGCTTTCTTCTTTCATTTGCGACTATCCTGTTTGTTGTTGCCAATTCTTCCAGAATATGGAAGGCAACATCAACAGTTCCCATTGTTGTAGGTAAAAGGCTGAAATAAAAAGTTTTGAGCAAAGATTCCTTTGTTAAACCATGATGAAGGCAACTCCTTTGTAACTCCTTAAATCTTTCCCAAGTTTCACTCAAAGAATCACCTTCAAATTGTTCAAAGTTAGTGATCTCTTTGACGAGCTTGCTTGTCTTTGAATATGGGAAATACTTATTCAGAAAAGCATTGGCAAGTTCCTCCCAAGTGATTATTGGAGAATCTTTTAGTTGCTTGTACCATAGTTTAGCCTTGTCCCTAAGCGTGTATGGAAATATTCGTATCTTAACAATATCATCAGATACTCCCTGATACTTGAAGTTAGGAGTGAGTGTATAACCGAAAAAACCCGACACCATACCGCCCCACACCGCCACATACCGCAATCTTTGTAAACCGCATGAAATATGGTGCGGCATCGGTTTTATAGGTAAACCGCCCATACCGCACCGCATGTAGTGTATATATAATATATATATATATATATATATTAAAAGCCCCCAAAACATCACATAGACTAATCCACCCAGAATGAGAATTCCTTCTTCTTTCAAACACCCCTTTATGTGACTGAGAGGAGTTCCACCTTGAGGCTTCAGCAATCCGCCTATGGTCATCCCCTGATCGCCATCAAACTTTACAACTCTTCCCTTTCACTCAGTGGCACTTTCTCCTTCCCTTTGCTCCTCAGTAGTTGTAATTATTTAAACCCTAAATCCCTAATTTTTTCTTCTGTGATTGGGCTTGGCCTTTGGTATCTTCTGTATTTTAGGGGTTCTAGCTATTGCGATCTTGAGTTATCCAGTTTTGAATGATTTGTGTTGGAGCGTAGATTTTGTGTTTAAAGTCCGACAAGATTCTCAATTAGCTTGGGTAGTTAGGTTTCATGCAATCATGAAATATATAGATTATCCTTTCATTTTTTTGTAAACTGTCTTGTAGACTTGTATTTGGTTTCTTTTGTAAACTATTTTTTATGCATTTTGTTCGCCATTCTCGCTTTGGTGGATTTTAGCTTTGCCGTTTTTTGGCATTTGGGTTCTGTTCTCATTTTTTACAACAACATGGCCCAATTTTTTGCATTTTTCCGTTATCAAATTTCAATTACAATAACATGGGCCCAACTAAAATGGGCCAAGCACCATGGGCCCAATATGGTGTCAAACCGCACTTAAAACCGCACTACACCGCACCCTGAATTTAACCACACCGCACGGTTTTAGAGGAAACCGCACACCGCACGGTTTTCATATTTTGAAAAAAAAAATCGTGGTGCGGGGTGAAACTTCACCCCGACACCGCAAAACCGAACCATACTCAGTCCTACTTGAAGTTATCAGCTAATTCCATGAAGTTTCCAAGATAGTCATTTGCGTCCTCATTAGGTAGTCCATAGAACTAACTCGATGCTTGAAGCATATGAATCATTGCCGGCTTGATTTTGAAGTGATTAGCTTCAATAGCTGGCTGCTGGATTCCAGTTTTTGCTCCTTCATAAGTCGGTCTTCCATGGTCCATTAAAGATCTTCTAGAAGCTTAAACTTCAGCTCCTTATCCTTCTTGTCTTTGATCCATCCTTGATTTATCTCTTTTAGCTTTGCGCAATGACCTTTCTACTCGAGTAATGTCTTCTTCAAATTCTAACGGAAAATTTTTTGTTGTCCTGGTTAAAGGCATGCACGTAATTTTCCTCGCAAGTAACTTGTGTTGCAAGTAATGCTAAAAATTAACTCTAATTTTTTTTGGTTTTGTTTTTTTAACTATTTATATATATTATATTATTTAATTATATAAAAGCAAGATTTTCCTATTCCAAGTTCGTTCACCAAATCGAGTGTTTAAACTAGATCCCTGGCAACGACACCAATTTGTTCGTATACCTCCCAGACGAGAGGGTCTACTCTTTTCGTTAAGTTTTCTGCTGCTTTTCTAAATGATAGGTCATCTGTCTGGATGACCTGGTGTACGCCAAAAATTCCTGGCGTACGCCAGGTGTTACGTTTTTGAAGAGTTGGAGTACGCCAACTCTTCTGGCTTGAGAGTTTTTACCTCGGATGGCCCAAGTTGGCGTACGCCACCTTTTTTTGGCGTGCGCCAACACAGCAGTTTCTCTAGCAGAGTTGCACAAATGAGTAAGTAAGGGAAAATCGTCCCACAAGGACCAAGTTTAAAGCTTCAACTTCATTTTGTAACTTGTCTAAGATCAAATTATGAAGTGGTTTGATGGAAACTCTCGTTCTAAGTTGGTTTACTACTCTAACAAATTATGAATTTAGTTACTTGAAGGTTTGGTTTTCAAAACAAATTCTTAACAACTTATATTGCACAAATGAGCAAAGTGAACTTAAAACCACAATAATCATCGAATTCATAAGGTTTACTAAGTACATAACATGGTCCTAGTGTTTCGAAATCAACCAAACTACACTCTCGTGCTAGAAAGGCCTAAATTGCTTCTTTACCATGCTTAGAATGATAAGATGTTCTCTCGACCCCAAAAACCAACTAAGCTCAGCAAAGAACCAACTATCTGCATCACTTTAAGGATAATAAATTACTGAGTAAGAGTATTAGCAACTCGAACCAGCAACTTATCTAACTAACCTTTCCATTTAAACTATCTCCTCTCAGTTTCAAGTTTAAACTAACTTCTAACCTTGGTGATCAAGCAAGTTTAGCATGGCATTAAGTTCATTAGTTTGACATGTTCATAATGTTTTTAACCCTCTAAACCGTGACTAAGTAGTGGCTTTAAGCCACCCAACTCAAAGATCAACTACTCACACATGCTTGCAAAGAACAATATAATCAAAAACATGAACATACTTAGCATTAATTAACAAAACGAAGAGTACAAGAGAAGAAAGCTTTACAAGGTGATCCTCAACTTTCTTCCTCACGTTCTTCACAGAAAGGATGGCCAAAATTCATGCTGCACACACCTCTCTCTCTCCTCTTGTCTTTTTTTACACTAATGCACTAAATTCACATAAAACAAAAGACAAAAGACAAAATAAATATAAACTAACATAATATCCTAACTACTATCCACCACTCCTCCACACTGGTCTGCCAAGGTCACAAGAAGCCCAAAATCCCAAGTGTATGGCCCCTTCCAATGTTTTCCACTCAAAGAGGCAAGTGGCTGGGAGTGTCACTATCTGGTCTGGCGTACGCCAACTGTGCCTGGCATACGCCAGGTCTTCAGATGCTTGGTCGTTTGCAATCCATCGTTCTTGCTCGTGGTTGTTCACGTGTGGTCCTTCTCTAGCGTACGCCAACTTCCTCTGGCATGCGCCAGATCCTTAGCGTTGCTCTTATCACGTTCTTCGCATCTTTCCTCTCATCCATGCATCCGCTCATCTAGCTCGGTCGTACTCTATTTCCTCAAATTAGCTCCTAAAACCATAAAACATAATGAGAAATAAAATACACAACTAAAAACATGAAATAAAAAAAACTAAGACAAAGATAACAAAAACTAAAATAAAACAACCTAAAATACTAAGAACAAACTATAAAATGGACATAAGTAATGAGTGTTTTAAGCACTCATCAATAGGTCACAGGTGCAACTTCTACTTTTGCAAGTCACACAACTCACGAATGGCATACCATGATGAACTACCTTTCCTTGAGGTCTTTTCGATGTTAAGCCTAATAGTGTTCTCCCATAGTAGCACAGTACGCTCAGTTTGCAAATGAGTGTTATTCCTATTACAGCCTCCATCATGTTCCAACTTTCTACACCTGGGATAAAACTCAAATCTCTTCATCCTCCTCTTGAAGGCACTCTTTGATGTTCCTCTAGAGTGCCTTAAGAAATTGTCTTCTTGTCTCTCAATTCTCAAGGTCTCTTGTGCTCGACAGAGAATGATGAGGCAAATATCAATTGGGATCTTCCTAGAAACTAAGACACTAACTAGACAAATATACTTAGAGCAAAACATCCTGTTCTTTATTCTCTGTAGGTAAAAGAGCCTTACTTTGTTCCAAATGTTCACGCATTGGATGGCATATAAATCGATTACACCTTCGCATCTTGATTAATGTTGCCCCCTCTAATGTAAATTTTGCATCATTGGCTGTTGACTCTAAACACTAACCCTTTGCTATCTTGCAAATCAAGTGCTCCGAAAGGAAATACATTGATAATTTGGTATAGGCCACTCCACATGGATTTGATCTTTCCGGGAAAGAGTCTTAGTTGCGAGTTGTAGAGAAGAACATGCTGCCCCTTTTTAAAATATTTCTTGACGATGTTAGCATCATGTTTTCTCTTGGTCCTTTCCTTGTAGAGCCTTGAGCTTTCAAATGCCAAGTCCCACATTTCATCCAACTCCTCAAGTTGGAGCATTCTGCATTCTCTAGCCTTTTTGTAATCGTAATTAAGGGTTTTAATGGCCCAAAATGCACGATGCTCAAGCTTGACTGAAAGATGGCATGCTTTGCCATAAACAAACCTATCAGGCGACATTCCTATTGGTGTTCTAAATGCCATTTAATAAGCCCATAAGGCAACATCTAGCTTGTTTGACCAATCTTTCCTTGTTGTTCCGACTGTCTTTTCTAAGATTTTCTTGAGCTCTCGGTTTGGTAGCTCAACCTATCCGCTAGTTTGGGGATGATAAGGTGTTGTCACCTTGTGTGTTACCCCATATCTTTTTAGCAAAACTTCAAATTATTTATTGCAGAAATGTGACCCACCATCGCTGATTATCGCTCGTGGCACTCCAAATTTTGAGAAGAGTTTCTTAAGAAATTGGATAAATACTCTAGCATCATTTGTCGGTGATGCCAAAGCTTCTACCCACTTTGAAATGTAGTCTACTCCTACCAAGATATACTTGTTGCCATATGATGTTGGGAAAGGACCCATGAAGTCTAATCCCCAAACATCAAAGAGCTCAATCTTTAAAATTCCAGATAACAGCATCTCATTCCTCTTTGAGATATTTCCCATTCTTTGGCAGCAGTCACACTACTCAACATAACTATGTGCATCCTTGAAGATGAAAGGCCAATAGAAACTGCATTCGAAGACTCGAGATGTAGTTCTTAAAGCTCCATAATGACTTGAGTAGGGAGTGTTATGGTATTGCTCTAAAATATTTGCTACTTTCCAACTAGCAATGCAACGTCAAAGAATCCTATCACTGAACCTCTTAAAAAGGTATGGATCATCCCATACATACATCTAAACATCTTGTAGAAATTTTTTTCTTTGGGGATAACTCAGATCTGCAGGAATAATTCTTCCAACTAAAAAGTTGGTATAATCAACATATCAGGGAGCTTCTACTCTACTCATCGTCATCAGAGTTTCATCCAGAAACTCTTCTTGAATATTCCCTTCAATCTCCATACTGTCGCTTTTCTCTAGCCTAGAGAGATGATCTGCGACAATATTTTCTGCTCCTTTCTTGTCCTTAATGGACAAGTCAAATTCTTGGAGTAATAAAATCTAGTGCATCAAATAAGGTTTTGCATCTTGCTTTGAGAAAAGATATCTCAAAGCTTCATGGTCAGTGTAAATTATCACTTTCGAACCAAGCAAGTACAGTCTGAATTTGTCACACACTTAAACAATCGCAAGCATCTCCTTTTCTGTGGTTGTATAATTGAGTTGAGCTCCTACCAGTACTCTACTTGCATAGTAGATGACATGGAGTTTCTCCTCTTTCTTCTATCCGAGCACACAACCCAAAGCGAGATCACTTACGTCACATATTAATTCGAATGGAAGTTTTCAGTCCGGTGATGAAATTACTGGATCTGTGATAAGAGTTTTTTTAGAGCATCAAATGCCTTAAGGCAGTACTCATCGAAGTTGAAGGATGCATCCTTAACCAGCAAATTTGTTAGAGGCTTAGCAATTAGAGAGAAGTTCTTAATGAATCTTCTATTAAATCCGGCATGACCCAGAAATGCTCTAACTCCTTTAACTATTGTTGGTGCATCCATTTTTTCTATTGCCTTTGTCTTAGCTCTATCAACTTCCATACCAGCTCTAGAAATCTTGTGCCCTAGGACTATTCCTTTGTCTATCATAAAATGGCACTTTTCCCAATTGAGCACAAGCTTCTTTTCCTCACATCTCTTCAATACATTGTCTAGGTTGCCAAGGCAATGATCAAATGAGTCTCCGAAAATAGAGAAGTCATCCATGAAGATTTCCATAATCTTCTCATTCATTTCCTAGAAGATAGACTCTATGCAACGTTGAAACATGCTGGGCCACAACTTAATCCAAAAGGCATTCTACGATATGCAAAAATACCGAAGGGACAGGTAAAAGATGTCTTCTCTTGATCTCTAGGGTATATTGCAATTTGGTTGTACCTAAAGTATCCATCCAAAAAGCAATAATAAGAATACCCCGCAATCCTTTCCAACATTTGATCAATGAATGGAAGTAGAAAATGATCTTTTTGTGTAGTGTCATTTAACTTATGGTAATTGATGCACACTCTCCAACCAGTCACAGTTCTTGTTAGAATGAGCTCCCCTACCTCGTTGATCACAACTGTCACTCCCCCTTTCTTAGGAATGCAGTATATCGGGCTAACCCACTCACTATCCAAAATCGGTAAATAAGTCCTGCTTCAAGGAGTTTTATCACTTCCTTCTTAACAACCTCCTTTATGTTAGGATTAAGTCTCCTTTATCGGTTTACCCTCAGCCTCGCTCCATCCTCCATGTGAATGTGATACATCACAATTTCTGGGCTTATCCCCTTGATATCAGATATTTGCCAAGCAATGACTTTAATCTGTTTGTTCACAACTGTGACCACTTTATCTTCTTCTTCCTTAGTGAGTTTGTTCAATATAATAATCAATAATCTCCCTCCATCTATTAAGAAAGCATATCTTAGATACGAGGGTAGCTCTTTTGGTTCTAAGAAAGGAGCTTTTACAATTGAGGGTAGAGTACGATATTTCAAATGAATTTTGAGCTCCTCAAGTAGACCTTTCTTATCAATTTCCTCCTTAATTTTTTCCACAATATCCTCCTCTTCTTTCTCTAGTTCTTTATCCTCAATTCTAGAGATATTCTCCTTGCAGAACTCGAGGATACACTCATCCACAACATCAATTTTCATGCACATCCCTTCATCAAGAGGATGGTGCATAACACTTGTCATGTTAAACTCAACCTTCTCATCTCCAATTCTGAGTACCAATTTTCCATTATGCACATCTACCAAGGTATGTGCTGTATTGAGGAAGGGTCTATCGTAAATCAGTGGACAGTTCTTGTCCTCAGAGAAATCCAGAACCACAACGTCAACTGGGAAGATGAACTTGTCAATCTTTACCAAGACATCCTCAACCACACCGTATGGTTTCTTAATAGTTTAGTCTACCAACTGGAGAAGCATTGAAGTTGGCTTAACTTCACACAAACCTAGTTTTTGAAATATAGGCAAAGGCATCAAGTTGATACTTGTGCCTAAATGACACAGACATTTAGGAAATTCGATTTCACCAATGAAATAGGGAATTGTAAAATACCATAGATCTTTTAGCTTCATCAGAAGATTCTTTGAGATTAGAGAGCTACAATTAGCTGTAAGGGTAATTGTCTCTCTATCTTCCCATTTTCTCTTCTTAGTGACAAGTTCCTTTAGAAATTTGGCGTAATGTGGAACTTGATCTAGCATCTCTAAGAAAGAGCCACTATTTGCACGTTCTTCATTTTCTCCATGAAACAGAGAAATTTTTCATCCATTCTCGACTTTCTCTTTACCCTCTGAGGATAAGGAAGAATGGGGACCATTGGTGGTGGTGGCACGTAAACTTCTTCTTCCTCCGCAACTTCTTCTTGTGGGACATTATCCTTAAGATTTTCTTCCTCCTTATCTTTGTTTGGATTTCCCACATTACTTTTCTTAGCCTTCTCTTTGACTTTTTAAGAAGCTAATTCCTTGCCACTTCTCAAGGAGATTGCATTAACTTGGGATCTAGGATTTGCCTCAGTAGAACTTGGGAGAGAGCGGGATGCTCTTTGTGCATTTGTCTTTGCAATTTTCCCAAGTTGTACTTCCATATTGCGCATGGCAGTCGCTTGCCCTTTTAGAAATTATTCCAAATTGTTCTGCCTTGCTTCTTGGGCTGCTAATACCTTCAAAATTTGACTTTGATTGTTGGATGATTCTCCAGTTTGTTGGATGAATTTCTCAACCTTGTCAAATCTCTCCTCAAGTGCTACTATTCTTTCTCCTAAAAACCCACGTGGTTGAAAACCAGGTGGTGGTCCTTGTTGCAAGACACGTAAAGGCAATCCTTTATCAGGAATGATTGCCATACTATCATCATTGTTTCTCTTTCCATGAGAAGTTGGTGGTTTCTCCAAGTAGGATTGTATGTAAAGGAATATGGATTATTTACCATTCAGTTTCTTCCTTGTTCTTGACCACTCACAAAGTTGACCTGCTCTGTAGGTTGGCTCATCATCGCACATTGACTAATCTCGTGGCCAGTGTTGCTACAGGCTTTGCAATGCTATTGTAAAGCAACAACATCAACTTTGTTTAGAGTCAAATCGTGCAATTGCTTTGCCATCAAGTCTAATTGTGCTTGAAAAGACAAGGAAGTATCAAGTTCAATTATTCCTCTTTTCTCACTCTGCTCAGTTACCTCCCTTAACTCTCTAATGGGTTATTTTTTCTCTCATTTGTGATTATCCTATTTGTTGCTGTCAGCTCTTCTAGAATATGGTGGGCTTCATCCCTTTCCTTTCTCATGAAATTTCCATTGGATGCTGAATCAACAGTTCCCATAGTTGTTGGCGACAGGCTAAAATAAAATGTCTTGAGAAGAGACTCCTGAGACAAACCATGGTGCAGGCATTTATGTTGCAATTCCTTAAATCTCTCCCAAGTTTCACTCAAAGACTCTCCTTCATATTATTCAAAGTTGGTAATCTCCTTAACGAGCTTGTTAGTCTTTGAGTAGGGGAAATATTTGTCAAGGAAAGCATTTCCCAATTGCTCCCATATGGTTATTGGAGTACCCTTAAGTTGCTTATACCAAAGTTTAGCCTTGTCCCTTAACATATAAGGAAATATTCTGATATTAATAGCATCATCAGACACTCCAGGATACTTAAAATTATCAGCTAATTCCATGAAGTTCCCTAGTGATATGAATCTCAGCGGATAGATTCACAATACGGACCGTGTGCTAACTTTAGGATGGATCAGATCACAACTCACAATAAATTCTGTAAGAACCAAGGCTCGAAGTTGCCCTAACCCTCCTAGGAATCTTATGAACCTTGACCTTCAGTCGAATCATACCACAAGCGGGAATGGATGGTCCGCTTGATAAGTGAAAGATTGTCCTAGCCAAGTGACTCGCAAGCTCGAGCAAGAACACACAAGAGTATCAACTCTCTTAATTCAGCCGAATGCTAAACTCTTATCAATAATGTGGTCTGACTTTTATTAAGTAGGGAATGCCTTTATATAGGCTCCAAAGTCT
>SOPF01026070.1:0-18853 GCA_012979155.1 Hypericum perforatum
CATTTGAATTAAGTCGTTTGTAACGACCTTTCATTTGGTCCACATTTTTTTCTCTTATTTCTTCTGGATTTTCGGCTTGAGCTTGGTTGTACAAGGCACTAATACGTGCCCATAATGAACATCCTTTCTGATTTTTCCCCATTCTACTATCTTCACTACAGAAGATCCAAGATGACATTAGAGCTATGTCCTCTTTAACACTCCAACAAGTTGCTGACACTTTATTCACTCTCTCAGATGTGAATAAATTTTGAGGGTTACCATGTTGAGGGATGGGAATTTGGGAAAGATTTGGTGACAATTGAGAGTTCCAGAATGGCTGAGAATTTTGAAATGGATCAAAATTTGGAGAGTTAGGATTATTTAGGTCCATCGTAGGAAAAAGAAGATAGAAATTTGGTTTTGGTGTGAAGTTGAAAGTGCAAATATGTAAACTATTTATAGGAGTTTTGGTTCTGATTATTCCATCTTTCTTTCCCGTCGTACTTTTTATTCCATCTTTCTTTCCCATCGTACTTTTTATTCCATCTTTCTTTCCCGTCGTACTTTTTATTCCATCTTTCTTTCCCATCGTACTTTTTATTCCATCTTTCTTTCCCATCGTACTTTTTATTCCATCTTTTTATTCCATCTTTCTTTCCCGTCGTACTTTTTATTCCATTTTTCTTTCCCGTCGTACTTTTTATTCCATCTTTCTTTCTCGTCGTACTTTTTATTCCATCTCTCTTTCCCATCTTTCTTTTCCATCTTTCTCAATCTAAAGCTATATAATCCAACACATCCTTCTATTCACTCCCATCTTTTATCACCATACAATATGCCTACAAATTCGAATTCTAGTACCAACACTGATTCAAGTACTGATGATTGACGCAGTAGAGAGTATAGTGAATGGGTAGATAAAATCCAAAAGCAAAATATACAATTCGATCGCATACTCGAGGATTTGTATGTGAGAAGAGCTACACAAAATGAGGGAGAAGCAAGTATGCCACGTACACGCAGAAGCCTGAATAGGGAATGCCAAGTTGGGGAAGAGCGCTTGATGGCTGACTACTTCACAGACTCGCCAACGTATCTACCTAATCTCTTTCGACGTTGATTTCGTATGCAAAGACCATTATTCCTCAGAATAGTTGAAGCGGTAAGTGTCTCTGATCAATATTTCCAATAGAGACGAAATGCTACTGGTACTCTAGGACTTTCAGCTATCCAAAAATATATTGCTGCTATAAGGGTGTTAGCATATGGAACTTCAAGTGATGTTGTTGATGAATATCTAAGAATGGGTGAATCTACAACTAGGCTAGCTGTCATGAAGTTTGTCGATAATGTAATTTCGTGCTTTGGTGCTGAATACCTAAGGAAGCCCAATGAACAAGATTTGGTAAGGTTGCTTCATGTCAGTGAACAACGTGGATTTCCAGGTATGATAGGAAGTATTAACTGCATGCATTGGCAATGGAAAAATTGTCCTACTGCATGGGCTGGACAATATGCCGGGAGAAGTGGGAATGCAACAATTATTTTGGAAGCTGTTGCATCATATGACTTATGGATTTGACATGCATTTTTTGGAACACTAGGTACGTGCAATGATATTAATATGCTCCAGCGATCTCTTGTTTTTAATGATGTATTGGAAGGCCGTAGTCCAAAAGTGAGTTACATCGTTAATGGTGTTCAGAGAGAAAAAGCATATTATCTTACAGATGGGATTTATCCTACGTGGGCTGTGTTTGTCAAGTCAATTACATCTCCAGCAACTCAGAAACATAAGTTATTTGCTGAAGTTCAAGAGGCTTGTAGAAAAGATGTGGAACGAGCATTTGGAGTACTGCAAGCTCGTTTTGCTTTTATTAGACGTCCATGTCTTCTTTGGGACAAAGATAAAATGGGAAGAATCATGCTGGCTTGTATCATATTACACAATATGATCGTAGAGGATGAACGAGATACATATCTTCATTACTATGATCCGGTAGAATTTCTTAATGATACTCCTAGACAACATGACGAGGATGATGGACAACCTCTGGAGTTCTATAGTGAGCGAATTAGCAACTTAGCTAGTTATATGAGTGCTAGGGATGAACTCCACAATAAACATGCTCATAATGCTCTTAAAAATGATCTCATTGAGCATATTTGGCAGAAAAAAGGAAATCGTAGTTAGTTTTAAATTATCATTATCTGTATTTGTAATTTATTATTTGCAACTTCTATGTAATTTGAATTATTGCAAATTTAATACTTTTCAATTTACAACACTTATTGTTTATTTTTCAAAATTAATAATTTAATGCGAAGTACGAAATATATATTAACGAATATAAAAATATTAAATAAAAAATTAAAGTTAATTAGGTTAATGATGTGGACTATACATATATTAATTGTTTATTGGTTATGGTTGGGTTGTATGAGGATGCTGGTGTGGGTTAAAAATTGAGTGTAAGAGGATGAGTTGAGGTGGATGAGTGAAAAATTAATATAATATTGCAGGGTTGGGTTGTATGAGGATGCTGGTGCGGATAGTCTAATAATCTTGGGTTTCATAAATATTAAGAAACATATTACATTTATTTAATAATTTACCTTCTCTTACCGTTAAACCCCTAAAACACACTCCAGTGGATAGCCGCCATATCCTCCTCCCCTCCGCCACCGACCACCTCACCCGCCGCACATAAACCCTAACCCTAATTCCCCAATTTCGCCAATGGAGGAAGTTTGCGAGGGGAAGGACTTCTCCTTCCCACTCCAAGAGGAAATGATCCTAGCTTACTGGTCGAAGATCAATGCCTTCGAGACCCAGGACGCCATAACCAAGGGCCTACCGGAGTACGTCTTCTACGACGGGCCCCCCTTCGCCACGGGCCTCCCGCACTACGGCCACATCCTCGCCGGGACCATCAAGGACGTGGTCACCCGCTACCAGTCCATGTCCGGACGCCACGTCACCCGGCGGTTCGGATGGGACTGCCACGGCCTCCCTGTCGAGAACGAGATCGATCGGAAACTCGGCATTAAGAGGCGCGAAGAGGTGCTGACGATGGGGATCGGGAAGTACAACGAGGAGTGTAGGAAGATCGTGACGCGGTACGTCGAGGAGTGGGAGAAGGTGATCACGAGGTGTGGGAGGTGGATTGATTTCAAGAACGATTATAAGACGATGGACTTGAAGTTCATGGAGAGCGTTTGGTGGGTTTTCGGGCAGTTGTTTGATAAGGGGCTTGTCTACAAGGGCTTCAAGGTTTGTGCTTTGCCTTTCGTTTTTTTTCTTCTTCTTCTTCTCCTGCTGTTTAGTTTAGTGTCTGGCTTAGCTGGAGTTCAGGGAGGTTAGTGGAATTGAGAGGGTCGAGCAAGGTTCGAGTTCCGAGTTTTGATTCTTAGTTCCGCGCTTGTATGGAAGGCCTCTTTCTTCTGGAAATGGAAGTCTATTTCCCGAATTTTAGTGAGTGATGCGTTTGATCGTAGGAAATGAAATTCAACTAACACTAAGACTTGGGAGTTGAAATTTTTTTGAAAGCAGGTAGGAGTTGTAGGAACTGAAAATGGAATTGTGAGTCCTTCCTCTATTTCTAATTATATATTTTTAAAATGAAAAATTAAAATTTTTACTCTGGTTCCGGACTTGAAAAAGTAAAATTTGAACTCTATTTATTTTTTGTTTTGTGGTGATGGAATTCTTAATAAGTATTGGTTTGAAACAATCACTTAAATGACTGGTTTAGTTTGATTTTGGGAGATTAGTTTGATTTTGGGTGATTAATGGAATGGAGAGGGGCTAGTGTGGTTCAAGTATTGTCTTTGTTTCTTAACAATTTGCCTGACTCTTGGTTGCTCTAATGCACGCCTCTGGATTCTTTTTGATTTGTGCGTTTTGCAGGTTATGCCATACAGTACAGGGTGCAAGACTGTTCTGTCTAACTTTGAAGCTGGGCAGAATTATAAGGTTTGATAGCTGGTCACAATAAGTATGTTTTGTTATTTGATTGTAGTGACCTCTCCTGTTTCTGGGTAGTGATGTGTGATGTTGCAGGATGTGCCTGACCCTGAGATAATGGTAGAGTTGCCAATTGTTGGTGATACACACAATGCAGCTCTCGTGGCTTGGACAACAACACCGTGGACGCTCCCTAGTAACCTTGCTCTCTGTGTGAATGCAAACTTCACCTATGTCAAGGTCTGTTTGAACAAGAAGAGAGGCTTAGTTTTCAGCTACTCCAAATAGTGATTTGTGAAATTTGCAGATCTCTTACTGTTGCTTTCTTAGCCTTGAGAATTGCCTCTAATATACTTTCAGGTTCGAAACAAAAGCAACAGAAAAGTCTACGTAGTCGCGGAGTCTAGACTATCCGCCCTTCCTTCTGAGAAACCAAAGTTACCTGCTGCAAATGTGCCTACTAACAGTTCAAAGGCATCAAACTTTAAACCTAAAACTAAGAACTCTGAAAAGCCAACAGACTCTTTTGAAATTCTAGAAAAATTCAAAGGTCAGGAGTTGGTAAATAAGAGGCAAGTGCATTTATTTATCTGGTTCAATCTACTTAAATCATTTGGATGCTTATCTTGATCGATAAGAATGTGAACCTTTGCTCTGGGTTTCTGACACACCTCTTCACAGGTATGAACCCTTGTTTGATTATTTCAAGGACTTTTCTGGCACAGCTTTTAGGGTTGTTGCAGACAATTATGTAACTGATGACAGCGGTACCGGAGTTGTCCACTGTGCTCCTGCATTTGGTGAAGACGATTACCGCGTTTGCATTGAAAATCAAATTATCATTAAGGTTCGTTGCACTTTGCATGTGCCTAATTCTCTACCTTGAACTAAGAACATCTTTACCATCTACAATCCTGTGACCATTTCTGTTTTCCTGGGTTTACAGGGGGACCCTTTGGTTGTAGCTGTTGATGAAGATGGATGCTTTACAGAGAGAATCTCTGATTTTAGTGGGAGATACGTCAAGGATGCAGATAAAGATATCATTGAGGCAGTGAAGGTGACCCTTTTGTACTCCAAATTTTATTTGGCTATTTGCTACTGCGATATGTTTCTTTTTCTTGTTTTGTTTTGGCAAGATCATTATTCAGGGTGCAAGGCTGCATATCAGTCTTTATGTCTTGGGTTTAAATTTATTGTCAGCACATTGCCTTTGTGTGTGGGTAAAAGTTTGGACTAGGTTCTAACTAGATTTTCTTGGGAAAATAGTTGTATTTGGTGTGACAATGCATAACATGTTTCTTCGCGTTTTTATTCATTCTAACTGTAGATAACATCTTTCTACTGAAAGCCATTTTTTCTGTAGCAGCACCTTCAGACTCTGAGCCATTTCACTTATCTTACACAACTTCTTTCTACTGTGTAGGCAAAGGGTAAACTTGTTAAGTCGGGAAGCTTCATGCACTCTTACCCATTTTGTTGGAGATCTGACACACCTCTTCTTTATCGAGCTGTTCCAAGTTGGTGAGCTGCTTGACGCCTTGACCTACTGGAAGCTAGCTTGTCAAATTGCAACAACTTTTTTTTTGCTTTCATCTTTGTTATGAATCTAGTCTATAAGATAGTGTGGATCAGCATGTTGGAAACCATTTTCTTCTCATGTCATGTACTCTGATTCTACAGTGCATTATGGACTCAGAAAGTTACTTATCTTTGAATGTCTAACAATGACTAGGTTTGTTAGAGTGGAACAATTGAAAGAGCAGTTGTTGGAAAACAACAAACAGACATATTGGGTTCCTGATTATGTGAAGGTCAGTGTCTCTCGCACCTTAATTTTCTATGCAGGAAGCGTGCTATGCTGTTTTCTTTTGGGATGTGATATTGTACATCTGAGATGGTCAAGGTTTAAACTGTCTTAAAATTTATTGTTGATTGGTGAAATTTTTATTAGATAGACCACTATAGAGGTTATAATCCATGTATCCGAAAAAGGTAAAAAGGGAGCAAAGGAATTGTGCTGCATAGAACAACCCAATTAGTGGGTAGTAACCTATTATTTATTTTCTATTACCATCAAAGCTAAAATGATTAGGTTCTTCTTTTTGAATCGGCTGGATGTGCTACATGGCAAAATTTGATTGTGAAAAAGCTCCTGGAAGAAAAGGTTGCTGATCCAGCAAGAAGTTTCCTGACTAAGTATTCGGATATTTTGCATGTTGGTGGATGTCTGTGACTCTGTATGTGCTTGTACATGTACCTGAACTGTGTTACTGATTCATGCAGCCGATCAATAAAAATGATATTCAATCTCTACAAGTTGCAACCTTGTTGCTTGCAACTTCTGAACTCTTGGTTGTTGTTGGTTCAGGATAAACGTTTTCACAATTGGCTAGAAAATGCCCGAGACTGGGCCATTAGTCGGAGTAGGTTTTGGGGCACTCCTTTGCCAGTGTGGATCAGTGATGATGGCGAAGAAGTAGTTGTCATGGATTCAATCTCTAAACTTGAAAAGTTATCAGGTGCTAAGGTTTGATCTTTTCCCTTTGTGTATCGCCCTCCCTCTGATTATTTCTCCTAGTTCTAGTTAGCAGACCTGATCCTTTCCCATTGTGGATCAAGGGGTGAATCCTTGACTGAATATCGTACTTTTTACGGGGATGAGAATGCTAGAATGTGTTCAATGGGCTATCTTAAGTCATTGTGCTATTAGTTAGTTGTTTTGAATGGAAAAATATAGCACTGTCTTTCCCCTCTAATAAATCATGCTATTCTTTGTATCTTTATATATTACGATATTGATTTTCAGATTTTCGATCTGCATCGACATAATATTGATCATATCACGATTCCTTCCAGTCGTGGCCCTGAATTTGGTGTTCTTCGGCGTATTGACGATGTAAGCTTCCTGCTGAGTGTCTGCTTTTTGTTTAGGAAGAAAGTGAACTCTGGTCCCGTAACTCCCGTTTTCTTTTGTATGTCTAAATGAAGCTTTTAAATCTTGCCCAAAAAGAATGTCTGTATCATCGGTCTTATTTTTGACAAGCGGTAGCCTGCTTGGTTTTTTTTTTACCGAGACACTATTTTTGCAGGTATTTGATTGTTGGTTCGAGAGTGGGTCGATGCCTTATGCTTACATCCATTACCCATTTGAGAATGTTGATCTCTTTGAGAAAAACTTCCCAGGGCATTTTGTGGCTGAAGGGCTGGATCAAACTCGTGGATGGTATGTTTCTCTCCTGTTTTTGCCTAGCTATTCAAGTTTCCTGAAAGAAAAAAAAAATAGCATTAGGAATGATCCTGTCAAATCCGAGGATAGCTATCTCTTCTTTTGTAAGAGGGGGAGATCATATAAACAACAGGGATAGAACTTTTCGGCACTGTTCTTTCAGGATTGATTGTCAGTGTTGATGCATTTTTCCACTGATCACATGGGCTATTTTATTCATTCTCAGTACTTCTATAAGAGATGCATAAATAATGCCACCATTCAGTGGTTTGGTTCCTTCAATGCTTTGTATCTCTTTGAACTATAATCTAGCCTGGTTAACTTTTTAGGTTCTATACTCTGATGGTACTGTCCACGGCATTATTCGGGAAACCGGCATTTAGGAATCTTGTTTGCAACGGACTTGTCCTTGCAGAGGATGGAAAAAAGATGAGCAAAAAGTTGAAAAATTATCCATCTCCTACAGACGTCATTGATGATTATGGCGCTGTAAGTTCTTTGGTTTATCCTAATGCTCACTTCCTGACAACGGGGAGTTGAATAATCTGGCAAGATATGTACTCTAAATCCTAATGCTTATCCATTTACCGATTTTTAGGATGCACTGAGATTATACCTGATTAACTCTCCAGTTGTCCGAGCTGAGACCCTTCGTTTCAAAAAGGAGGGTGTATATGGAGTGGTGAGTATTTTTTAAGGAAGCGTATGCAGGTTGTCTATGTCTTATGACTGTGCTCGTCAAATTATCTTCGATTTGGTTTCTTCATGATGTTGCGCCTTATGGATGCCTCCTTGCATTAGTGTCACTTGCAGTCAATGCCCAAAGTTCCAATCTGGTGTGTCTTTTTTGTCCAGGTTAAGGATGTTTTCCTTCCATGGTACAATGCATATAGATTTCTTGTACAGAATGCAAAGAGACTCGAGGTTGAAGGGCTAACCCCCTTTACTCCCTTGGCCTCTCAACATCTGCAAAGTTCGTCAAATGTACTTGACCAGTGGATCAACTCAGCCACTCAAAGTCTTGTCCACTTTGTTCGCCAGGAGATGGACGCATATAGACTGTATACGGTTTGTGTTTCTGAAAGTGTTAGAAACCTTAAGTTATGTTGAACGGATGAACTAACTTACAGCCTTCTGCATTCACTCTATCTAGGTGGTTCCTTATCTCGTCAAATTTCTTGATAGTCTTACAAATGTATATGTGCGATTCAATCGCAAGAGATTGAAAGGCCGAACTAGAGAAGATGATTCCCGCACTGGAGAAGATGATTGTCGTACAGCTCTGTCGATGCTTTACAGTGTATGGTCTCGTTAATCTCTTTACTATTTGATGACAAGATTTGTGGTTGGGGTGGTGACAGTATGCTAGAAGTCAGTGTATAGTGATGTCTTGGTGGTCCACATTTTATAAATTGTCTTCCAAATACTGAATCATGTCTGGTTTTGTCAGTTGGTCACTGAAGTTTATTGAGTTCAAAAGCGTTTAGTTTACTACCTAGTGACCAGCTAACGTCTGAGAAGTACCAGTAGTGATGAACTTGTTTCCTTTTCTCCTTGATTCATCCAAATAATGAGAAATATTGCATTCTGCTTATCACCTGTTGTCATGCTATTATGATTCATTGGCTAAGGGGTTTACTGCCACTGGACATCTGGTAATGGTTGCTTTTGCTTACGTAGGTGTGATGAGACATTGCTTGATATTTTTGGTGTCCCCCTTGTTTTCAGGTTCTTCTAACTTCATGCAAGGTGATGTCACCATTTACACCTTTCTTCACTGAGGTTCTTTACCAGAACTTGCGTAAAGTTTGTCCTGAATCAGAAGAAAGTATTCATTTCTGCCGCTTTCCTCAACCCGAGGGAGAGGTATGATGATTGTTCTCTAGATTATCATGTCATTTTCTTTTTTCAGTTTTTACAAATCTCCTGCCTGTATATGGTAGATTAAAGTTTGGCAAGTAGTTTGTATCCTTTTGATTGGAAATCTCTGTCAATCTTGGCTTCTCGTATCCTTATGAAGTATATGACATGCAGAGGGATGAACGTATTGAACGGAGTGTCGCAAGGATGATGACTGTTATTGATCTTGCTCGTAATATCCGTGAGCAGCACAAGCTACCTTTGAAATCACCTTTGAAGTGCGAATATCTTTTTGGTTCCTTGCTGATTATAGATTTCCTATATACATCTATAAAACATTAACTTGATGTGTCAACTGGCCTACAGGAAAATGATTGTAGTTCATCCGGATGCACATTTTCTTGATGATATAACTGGAAAACTAAAAGAGGTTTGTGAACAGTGGTTCACTTCTGACTTTAATTATTTCTATTCTTGTTAGTTTAGTTGACTTGGTTTCCTTTTTGTGTTGCGCTGTATCTGACTGTATTGGTGCTTTATTGTTAGTATGTACTGGAAGAGCTCAATGTCAGATTTCTTGAACCTTGTGATGATACATTGAAGTATGCTTCTCTTCGTGCTGAGCCGGAGTTTAGGTACATGAAACTCAAAAACCTTTCTGGTTTACTTCATTTTAGTGCCCTGACCGTGTTTTACTCTTGATTTTCAGTGTGCTAGGTAAACGACTCGGCAAAGCCATGGGGACTGTTGCCAAAGAAGTCAAAGCCATGACTCAGAAAGATATTTTAGAGTTTGAGAAACACGGAGAAATAACTATTGCTACACATCAACTAAATTTGGCCGACATCAAGGTGGTCTTTTGTTTCTTCTTGATAGATGATGCAATATGATGACAGTTTTTCCTTCAAGCATGAAACCTTTTGGCTTAAGCTTGATTTCCCTGATCAACTTCTGTTCTTTCTGCAAACTTCAGGTGGTTCGTGAGTTCAAGCGTCCCGATGATTTGACTGACAAGGAGATTGATGCTGTTGGCGACGGTAAGAATCTTGGATGAGCGGCTTGCCTTTGTATTATGAGATAAACATGCTTTAAGTCTGTTAATTCCAGGTGATGTGTTGGTCATTTTGGATTTGCGTCCGGATGAGTCTTTATACGAGGCTGGCGCTGTTCGTGAGGTCTCTTTTTAATCCTACATCGTCTTTTCTTTATTCTTATTTGTAAGGGATTTTCTTTCATTTTCAGTTGTTTCTTCTCTAATTACTGGATTGTTTGAATCCTCTGGGTTTCAGGTTGTTAATCGAGTTCAAAAGTTTCGGAAAAAGATAGCTCTTGAGCCAACGGATATGGTTGAGGTGTATTTTGAATCCCTAGACAAAGATAAATCTAGGTTTCAGAAGCTCATCAACTCTCAGGCAAGTCTCATATCGCCGAGCCATTCTGAGAAGTAGCGATAACTGTGATACGTTTTTTATCGACCGGTTCTACATTTTTGCTGTTTGTTGTGTTTCTTTTTTCAATAACAGTGAGGATGCTTCGTATGCAGGAACAGTACATTAGACAGACAATTGGCTCGCCGCTGCTGCCTTCCACCGTTATGCCACAACATGCTGTGAGTTGATTAATGCAAATGCAGTTAGTATAATTTAGTAGGATAGAAAACGTGGTTATTACCTAATAGAGAGAGTTGTTGCCAATAGGTCGTAGTAAGAGTAAAACTTAACACTTTCAGTTCATATAACAGTCAAATGTGATGCTAAATCCACATTCTAGATTAGAATAAAATAGAGGTGGTAGTTTTCAAGGAGTTGTAGAGCATCTGTGTACTTCCATTTGGCAGTTTCTTTTCAATCTTTTAATATTATCTGCTTGCAAAAATTGCCTGCGTAATTCAGGTGGTACTTGGTGAGGAGAGTTTTCATGGCATCTCGAACTTGTCCTTCACCATCTCCTTGGTGCGGGCATCTTTGGTCTTCCAGTCAGACGCCATTCGTTCCTTATATGAAGGTAGGCTCTTGTTTGTGCTGCTTGTCTTCTCGTGACTCTCCTCATCTGATCGACCAATGGTTGCAGGAAATGATAAATTTGCTCGACATCTGGAGACTTTCCTATTGTCCAGGGACCATGTTAACCTGAGATCAGAATTTAAGCAGGGAAAGGGCAAGGTGTGTCTAAATCGGGCAATGGCACATTGCCTTTTCATTGCAGCAATGTCTAATGGTTCCTAATGCTCTTCTTCTTCCTGGATTGCAGATCACGGTTGGTTGCATCGAGAATCAGCCTGCTGTTGACATTGTGCTCGACGAACACGTTTTTTTGTCGGTCGGAGATTTTCTTTCGAGAACTAAATCAGAATGATCGATTTTGTTTCACACTCATAGGCTCCGAATTAGCTTTGCTTCAATACCGTAGAGAGAGACGAGAACAAATAGTGTTCAGTTCCCCGAGACGTTCCATAATTTGATGGTAGGACCAATTGTATTCTTTCGCTGTATAGCAAAGGAGGGGGAACTTGCAAACTCAAAATTCCATAATTTGAACCTCTGTTATTTTGTGGCCACTAAAAAAGGAGAACAGTGATACTTTTGCTTCACACACTTAGGTTTGGTTTGGAATTGTTTCAATTACATTTTTTAGTCTTGGACCCTGAGCCCTGATGGTTTAAAAACAGTAAACTTAGGTATCAAAATTAATTCCATAACATCAGCATCAGAATTCACAACACAGGTCAAATAAAATCCATACTTTTTTTACCTCTTGATAATTGCATACACAACCCAGATAAACCTTACTACTACTAGTTAAGGTTATCTACTATCAACCTTTTTATAGGCTTTGAATTGTTATCCGGTACTATTAGAAATGTCATCCCAATCGTGTTTTATACATTTCTAAATAGGTTTTAGTATGGTAGCTAGGGTAGAAGATACTACTAAGCAATTAGATCAACTGTGTAGGAGTTGCTCTAATGTAATCATGACTCGAGTTTGAATTATTGAGAACATACTGATATTATCGAAACTAGGTCTTTTAATAACAAAAATACAACGTCAAAGAGTGAATCAATTATAACATACTTTTTGACACTAGAACAAAATTTTACATATATCTGATTAAAAACCAAAAATTTACATAGGTGAGAAGAGTACAGTTGAAACAAATTAAGCGTAGCATAGAAAAGGGAAATTTTTAACTTTTTACCATGGTTTCGTAATAGGAAAAGTATTGTTGCATTGGAAGCTATTCATCTTTTTCATAGTACTACTCTGCATTATCTCTGTTGCACTTAACCAACAGAGCCCTCAAGCTTCAAGCTCATCAGTCGGTTCACCTATTCATCAGGAAGCTCGTTGAAGACATCCGGACAAAACCCAGATATCATGGCCGCCACAGCCTTCTGAAAGTTGATCCGTCTTCTCTGGAAGTAAAAGAGCTGATCTTCGCCGATTTTTGAGGTGCTGGCCTCGTGTTCCACTCGTGCAGAAGGATTCTTCACCTGTTGTACAAGGCATAGAACAGTTGATAAAGCCATCGCCAGCTGCAACAGACATCACAAATGAAGTCGTATAGATTATTGCAGCACACAAAACAAGTAAAATGACATATGGATACTCTCACAGCTCGAGCATTTTGTTGACGATTACGATACTTGGACGGAACCAAAGGCTCACTGAATAAGCAGCCAATGCATCTCTATGAAAGACACATTGGAGCATATGGTACATTTGGACTATCAAAGGCTAAGGCGTTGATGGATTGCGTGTCCAACAGATTTTTTGGTCAATTACTCGTACCAGAAAAACAACAAATCTCCCTCCTTAGATGGTCTCTATCACCTCTTCAACTTGTCGACAAAAATAATTGCACTACTTTGGGAAGAATAAATTATTGCACTAATAAATAGGAGTTAATCTAAGTGGTAAGAAACTTATATTCACTTAAACAAATGTTGGACTCAAATTTTATGAGTGTAAAAAATATTATTGAAATAGTCGACTCTAAATAGGCATCGACAAACAAAAGTGAATATAAATAATTTACCGTTTTAAAAACAATTCAATGATGTTCAGCTGCCCAAATTTGATCGACCAAACGACTCAGTTTTTGTGCTGATGTTGCACGCCAACTGTAAAAAAAATAAAAAATTAAACCGCAGGTGCTTGCTTGTCTTGGGAGGCACAAGTCAATTTTTTTTTAAAAATCTGGACATGTTAACCTGGGCCTGAGCCTGAAGATCTGTTGTTTCAGTGAAAATACTAAAAAATGGTACGCTCATAGGTCCGATTCGTCTGGCCCGACTGCCGGTCAGACCGCATTTTTTAAAACAATGGAAAATAGAAACTTCCAATGATGGGCCATTGAAGGCATCATCAGGCCAATGTTTCCTTCTACGTTGACCTTGACTCAAACAAAAGTCTTCCCTCCCCTGCCTTATCGTTTGGCCTCATCATCTTCCTCATCTTCACCCTTGTCTTACTTGTATTGACTTCAACCTTAGCGAGTCTTTCACTGCTGGATATTACTTGTTTCGGATTTTGGCGCTCTAATCAACAACGATCGCAAGCCAGGTAAACTGTTATAATCTTTTCTTCTCGCTCTTTCGAATACTTTACATGGCTTTCTTTTTCATTTTCTTTGCTTGCTCTTAATACTCATGTTGCTGTGATTTTGTTGTCTTAGCTCCATATGTATTAGTTTATTTATCTCATACTCACTCCTAAGGTTCCTAAAACTGATTAATTTTTATATTACCCATTAAAAGTAAGCTGAGAATTGATGATCCGGTAAATAGTTCCGACAACTTAGTACTAATCTCAATTATCTAGATTGCTCTTTTTTATTTACTACTGTTGAAGGTAAATAGATCTAGGACAATCATAAACACATCAAGATTGTAATGTAAGAATAAGATTAATGCTTCTCAGACACCAACTTAATATGAAGTGACTTGTGTGCATCAGGTATGGATATTTCGGGGATGATCGGATTGGGAAGATCAGCGATGGATAATGTTTTCATTCAGGACGAAGTGGCAACCTTGAAGAGGAAATTGGGAACGATCACAAGTCGTCGTGACGATGTACAATCTGAACTCCAAAGGATCGAGGAGTCGTCCAGTAAGAAGCGGAAATATGCAGTTGCAAATTGGTTGGAAAATGTGGACAGCGTGGCCAACAAAGTCCAGCGCTTGGAGGCTGAAATGAGCGAAAGCAGATTCTGATGGAATGTAGGGTGGAAAATTCGAGTCAGAAATTTGATCGAGGAGATAGATGAGCTTAGCGGGCAGACATTGGGCAGAGAGCTAGTGCTTGAATCACGCGAGAGCGAAATAGTTCCTTTTGTGGTTTCGAAATTGGTCGGACGCTCATTTGAATCTAAAAAGACCAAGATTTGGGAATGGTTGATGAGTGATGAGGTGTGGAGTGTTGGAATTTATGGCATGGGAGGGGTTGGTAAAACAGCATTGATGATGCACATACATAACCGACCTATTGGGTCAAGCAATTTGGATAACATTTATTGGGTGACCGTTTCACAAGATTTTAGTATATACAAGTTACAAGATCAAGTAGCCAATAAGATTGGTTTCGATCTTGGTAATGAAAGTGATGTAAAGGTGCGGGCTGCAAGATTGTCAGAAGCATTCAAGGAAAGGCAGAAGAGTGTTTTAATCTTGGATGATCTTTGGAACCAATTTGATCCCGATGAAATCGGTTTACCCATCAATTCAAGGGCTTGCAAGTTGATTCTGACGACCAGATCATTAATTATTTGCCGGAGGATGTCTTGCCAGCAGAAGACGATGTTGGAACCTCTTTCACAAGAAGAATCCTGGCGCTTGTTTACTGACACGTTGGGAAACTATGCAATTCTGCCATTGGAAGTACAACAACCCGTAAAACTAGTTGCCGATGAATGTGCTGGTTTACCTCTTGGATTGGTAACTTTGGCCAGAAGTATGAGGGGCGTCGATGATATTAGGGAGTGGAGGAGTGTTTTGGAGAAACTCAAAGACCCGAGGATTGCGCCTCCCGAGATGATGGAAGATAAGGTGTTCATGGTTTTGAATTTGAGCTTTGACCGGTTGAGAGATCCGGAATTGCAGGAATGCTTTTTGTATTGTGCGCTATTTCCTGAAGACTCTAAAATACCGAGGTGGAGGTTGATACAGTATTTGGTCAACGACAAAATAATCAAAGGTCCGACTAGTAGAAAGGCTCAAGTGGACAGAGTGCATGCTTTGCTCAATAAGTTGGAAAATGTCTGCTTGTTGCAAGGTGTTCAGGATGAAGAATTAAAATCATGTGTCAAAATGCACGACCTTGTCCGTGATATGGCGATAAGAAACAGTCCCAAAGCGATGGGGGAAGCTGGGAAGCAACTAAGAGAGTTGCCCCATGCAAGCAGATGGCCAACAGATCTTACAAGAGCTTCTTTCATAGGTAACAACATTGAAGATGTTCCTGTGGCCTACTCACCGTTATGTCCTGTGCTTTCATCTTTGTTATTGTCCGGAAATAAAAGACTGGGAGACATTGGTAATGGTTTCTTCACGCACATGTTGGGACTCAGAATTCTTGATCTTTCAGAGACAGGTATCTATGTTTTGCCAGATTCTGTATCTAATTTGGCCAATCTCACTTCATTGTTGCTGCGTTTGTGCAAGAACCTATATCATATACCGTCTTTAGCGACCTTGAGGAAGCTACAGGAGCTGGATCTCTCATGGTGCATTAAATTGGAACAAGTTCCTGCAGGCTTGGAGTTCTTGTCCAATCTCTGGTACTGTGAAATATGCCGCATACTTTATTTATCTCAAGGAACAACGTATATATAGATTACAAGACATCGGACCTAACTTGACAACCAAGAAATACAATTTAGGAAGGAATCTAATGACAGATTACAACGAGGACTAGGACTCTCCAATACTCCCCCCTCAAGTTGGAGCATGGAGATCAACAATGCCCAACTTGACAACAATATCTTGAAAACGAGCTTGACCGAGACCCTTCGTAAAGATGTCGGCAAGTTGACCGTTAGAGGAAATCTTCATAGGAATAATATCGCCAGACTGGACACACTAGCGGACGAAATAACAATCCATCTCCACGTGTTTAGTGCGTTCGTGGTAGACGGGATTCATCGTGATATGGAGAGCTGCTTGGTTATCGCAGTATAAAACTGTAGGATGTGGAAACCGAATACCTAAATCACGGAACAACCAGCGAAGCCACAAAATCTCACTGACAGTGGTCGCCATGGCACGATACTCGGCCTCCGCGGATGAACGAGCAACAACCCATTGCTTCTTGCTACGCCAAGACACGGGAGAGCCGCCAAAGTTGATGAAATAGCCAGTACGAGATCGTCGAGTCATCGGACAGCCCCCCAATCGGCATCACAATAAGCGACGAGATCAAGATCAGAAGAGTTGGACAGAAGGATCCCTTGTCCCGGAGTGGTCTTCAAGTAGCGCAAGACACGATCAGCCGCGTGGACATGTGCATCAGTCGGACTGTCCACGAACTGGCTCAATATATTGACAACATAAGCGATATCTGGTCGAGTGATAGTTAAATACATAAGGCGACCAACCAAACGACGGTAGCGAGCAGGATCCAAAGTGGTATGGTTACCAGAGGTGAGCCGATGATTCTGTTCAATCGGAAAGTGACAAGGCCGAGCATCATCTTTCCCATATTCTCCAGTCAAGCGATCCATTACGTGGAGTTGGCTGGGATTATCGGATGGATGAATATAATATGGGGACATTACATCCATATTACCCGGGACAAAGTTGGTGGCACGATTTCCTCCAACAGGTGGTGACACAAAAGATTGTGATGATTCGGACGAAGGTGTTGACATTATTTTTGGTGGTGGTTGATGAATGTGCGGCAGGTAGGTTTTCCTATAACTAGGGTTTTGTGTGTTTTGGCTCTGATACCATGTGAAATATGCCGCATACTTTATTTATAACAACGTATATATAGATTACAAGACATCAGACCTAACTTGACAACCAAGAAATACAATTTAGGAAGGAATCTAATGACAGATTACAACGAGGACTAGGACTCTCCAATAGGTACCTTGGCTTGACTGATATTTGCATAAAAAAAAGGCTTGACTGGTACAGGTATAAAGATTTTATCAGTTGGGCTCTTATCTCATAATCTGTCTAATCTTGAGCATCTTGGTCTTCCCCATTACTCACCACTTAATGAGAGACTAGCATGTTGTGGCAAGCTGGACTATCTAAGCTGTCGTGTACAAAGCCCACGTTACTTTATTGGGATGGTGACCGATGACGTCCAACGGCTATGTCCAAGCAACTATGCGATTACGGTTGGAGAATATTTTCCAAATTATGGGGATGGTCGCAAGAAGGTGGTTGTGTATCATGAATGTGATATCGGTGAAAGAGGAGAATTATTTGCAGCTCCCTCCTCGGGATTTGATGCTGCGCGTATTATCTGTTGCCCTTCCTTGACGAGCTTAGATAAGTTCCACTGTGCCGATGATGGTGGGGTGGGCAGTGGAAGAGAAGTTGAATTCTTTAAATGCGACAGTTTAGAATGTCTAATCTCACCATCTTATGTTCCTGTTCCATCCAATATAGTAAACCATGTCGAGAAGCTAACTTTGAGCAGCTTGAGATTCTTGATTCTTATAGCCCAGCCATTATTATCACACGATGAGTTTTCCTGCCTCAGAGTGTTTCGAATTGAAAACTGCCCAAGAATTCAAAGCCTATTCGCTTTTGAATTGCTGACCAACCTACGGAATCTGGAAGAGATTCATGTACAGGACTGCGATGGGATTGAGGAGATAATAGCGGTCAGAGGGATCGAAGGAGCAGTGGCCAAGTCATCATTGCTATTGGGTGAAGCAAGCAACAGCAGTAGCCACGTCGACAATGAGAGCGCAGAAATTATCAGCCTTCCAAAGTTGAGGGTCTTCAGATTAATTGGTCTACTACAGCTGAAGAGCATTTGTAGTAGAAAGATGACTTGTGCTTCTTTGGAGGAAATCTGGTTTTGGGGATGTCCGAGGCTAAAGAGGATTCCTTTATCTCTAGTTCAGCTTGACAATGGAAGACTATCTGCTCTTCCTTCTCTAAAGACAATTGAAGTATGGCGGGACTGGTGGAATTCGGTGGAGTTAGACAACAAGGATGTCCTTGGACCCTTAATTCAGAAATTATGACATTGCATCAGTTGAATCGATCTGGTGACATTTTGAGTATTTAGATAATTTCCGCATTTTGTTCTATCCTTGTAATATTTGATATTGTTGAGATGATTAATGCACCACATCGAATCATTGACAAGTGACAAAGTTTTCTAAGTATTTAATACTATTGTATTCCCAAATAACTTGAATAGCTAAACTAGAACAATATTCTCTCCCTATACTGATTATTATATAAATGTATAAATATAATAAATAAATAACATTTGCGTGCATACTCTTTCGTCTACCTCCTCTAAACCCATTAAGCCCAAAACCAAAGCCCGGCCCAGGTTCCTCCCCTCTTCTGAAATACAAAATATTTCCAGTTTAAACCTAAAAGTGTAAGGTTCGATTCTCTTTTGTTTAGTTAATTGCTCTTGGAATCACATAAATAGGGTAAAATTGCCCTCCCGTCCCTCTCCTTTGCTTAAATTACTATTTTTTTCCCTACTGTTTCAAAGTTGATGATTTCGTCCTCTAGATTTGATTTAATAGCACTCTAAGGTCCCTGGTGCCGGAATCGAAAAAAAACTCCGGCGACCGGAGACCTAAAATGACCAAATTGCCCCTCCCTCTTC